>LOEQ01003395.1:0-40808 GCA_001685075.1 Bramus lutescens
TGAAAGATTACTCTTTTTAAGAAAGAGGCTCGATTGGATTGTATCATATACATTAGAATGCTTGTTTTTGACATTTTATTACATTTACATATTTACATTTACACACACACACATATATATATATATTATATTGCATATGTGTTCATGGAATGATACACAGGTAGAGTTCAGATAATGATTTTCAAGAGTTGGTACTCACCTTCCATGATGTGGGATCAAGAAGTCAGTCCAGGCCTTCAAACTTGGTATAAGTGGTTTTACCCTCTGAACCATCTCATTGGCTCTGTTGCAATATTTATCAACATAAAATTGTGAAGTGAAGTAACAATAAAGCTGTTAAACCTTTTTAAAAGTTATGGAAATAGTGTAAACTTAAAAGCCATTTAGATATATATTATCCAAAAACTATAAAGAAACATGGCTAAAGGAAAAACATTGAACACAAATCCCAAATAATGAAATTTTCAACACTTAATAGAGTAATTTTGTTATATAGCATTATTTTCTACATGGAAATATTTTAGTGGGTTATAAATGAAATTCCTCAAAATAAGCCTCAAAATAATTCTGAAATACTCTAATGATCCATATATTCATAAGTATTCATACTGTTTTATGTTTGTTGCTGAAAAACTATATGCATACATTTGTGTATATTAGAATAATACAGACTTTTCTATTAAATATATATAATAAATCATTTTCTAACTTACTGAGTTTATGTGATATGTCTTCACAGTATTACTTGAAAATATTAAATATTCTAAGTAAGAGCAGTACCGTCTTTTGTTCTTTTGCTTGTTCCTCCGTGTCCTATATTAGACTGAAATTTGAATAACATTCACTACTGCCTCATAAGCAGTTGTCTTTTGCTTTGACTCAGATTTCTTCATTCTTCCTTTCCCATATGTCAGGGCAAATGTCAAAGGAATAATCATTAACCCTAGATATAAAGACCATCTTACTAATTCTTTGTTTTTTAAATGGAAATTGTCCTGTCCCTATAATCATATGAAGATAGAAAGTAACAATAGCTTTAAAACTCATACATAAATTTATAATGCTCACTTCTACATAATATTCTAATGTTTCTGATCTTCGAATCGCACTGAATTTAAGAATGGGCAAATGTTTTCATTCCAACCAGGTGAATGTCAATTAATTGCTTAAGAGAGCTATTTCTTTAGATTATCAGTGAAATGTATATTAGTATAGAGAGTTATAAGCAATTTTATCAGGGGCATTTTGAACTTGACAATACTACTTTTGTAATAGCAACAATTGCCATTATTTGAGCAGGCAACTGCCACTAAGTCATTTTTACTGTCTACTTTCACCTTAAAGGATTAACAATTTTGTTTACTTTTGTTTACTTGCTTGCTTTTTAAAATGAGAAGTCAAAGATGAATCAGATTGAAATAGACAAAAAACAGAATATAAATTTTAAAACTTATTTTCTCATTCCTCTATACTTTCTGAAATCAGCATTACAGCAACATGTTTGAGGTGTTGAAAACTATTAAAAGTTGATTTATTGCTTTCTTATTTAACAAATGTATTAAATGCACTCATGTTCACCTAAACCTCTCAAATTTTCATCTTATCACATCCTAAGTTTCGTATGATGATGTTACTAATAAGTAGTTTGATCTTTGCAGTTTTGGCACCAACAATTAATAATGATTTACAAAAGACATAAGCAAAATGAAATAGAACTTAATAATTCTTGCATCTTCTCTTTTGTTGTCATAATGGTAGAACAATTGACATTTCTTTCTGTGTTTGTAGGTCTGCAGAAGTAAGAGCAAAGAGGTCAGCCATGGACTGTTTTAGGTTGATGGCTACCCACTACACGAACCAGTCTTGCACTGGTCCAGTAGTTAGATCAAAGGGTGAAAAGAGGTCACAGATTTGAAACTGACTCCCCTTGCTTTTCCAAGATTGGACAAGTAAATATGTAACTGACCTTTCCATGATATAATTTTTCTATCTATTGAACTGGGATAATAACTTTCCAAGTAACAGGCTGACATGATTAATGAGGTACTGTTTGAAAACTCTGCACTCCTTCACTGTAAATATAAATGATTATTAAGTGGAAGCCTTGCCATCTACTGAAAAATGCGATATCCAATCTTGATGCATTATTTTCCTTGTTATTATTAGTTATAATGATGCCAATAATGCACGTGATATGGAAACAACTATTCTGCTTATGTTTCTTCTGACTTGAATAATAAACCTGATCATTCTGATCCCTGTCTGAGCTATTATTTAGTTTGGCTACAGGTACAGTAATATTTATTAATACCTTAAGATTTTTAAAATATTCCATTGGCTGAGACTTTATTCACCTTGCTAAGAAAACAGTATTTATAATTTTTTATTGGTAGTAGTCCTACAAAAGGAATGTATAAGAAATAGGACTCACAAATCCCCATTTGACTCATCAGCTATTGCTGTTGTTCATTTTCTTAAAAACCGAAAGTCTTTCGAACTCCCCCAAATGTTCCTATCACCAAAATGGGAGTTTTCAGAAAATATAGGAGATAGCTTGTGGTTTAAAACTTACGAATTTCAGGAAGATGTGTTACTTCCGTAGTGTGTGTTTAAGTAATGCCAGCAAGGTTTCAGTTGACTTGACCTCTAACCCCTTCCCTTACCTGGACATGTAAGAATTTACTGTAGTGTCCACATAATGTATAAGGAGCAAGAAGTGATGTGCTGAGAACTGTTTCCTAAAGAAAATCCGGATCATGGCGCCAATATGACAGTGCATGTGAACACAAACTAGGATAGTCATTGTGAGAAAGGAATTTGACACTGTAGGGCATTCCTTAATTAAGCAGTCCTTTGGTGATGGAGACACTGATATCTGGAACGTGGCTATCTATGTTATCTATCTACCCCATACTCATCTCTATAAATAATATACACGTATGTCACATTTCTTACTTGTTGTGGATATTTATATTTATTGACTATAATTCAAATTCTTTTATAGAAATATGCCTTACCTCACTCTTAATTTTGTCCCCATAAATCTGATGTAGTGTGAAGTAAACAACATTTTTAGCTTTTCCGAAGGACTACTTAACAATGAATGTTGTTAAATAGAGGACCAAATATGAAGAACCAGTAGTCAGGATCATTAACAAATACAAACTAAGCAGCGACAAAGAAAGTAACTTTATGGGCTGAGAAAGAAGCAGAGTGCTTAGCCTAGCATGCATAAAGCTCTGGATTCAATCATCCCCAACAATAGGCAGGTTTAGTGAAGTGCACAGAGGTGGACGTAGGGAATCAGGAGTTCAAAGTTATCTGTAGCTATTTATGAATTTGAGGTCAGTCGGAGAACATGTGTTACTGGTTAGGAAATAAGAAACAAAGGAAGAATGGAATAAAGAAATAAAGGAGAGGTGGATGGAGGGAGGCAGGAAGGGAGGGAGAGAGAGGGATAATAAGAAAAATCATGTATATTAACTTCAGTAGATTTTTTAAGTGCCTGAGTGCCTTGCTGTAATGTGAACAGACTAAAACACCCCAATATGGGGGATTCCTCATGATCTTTTAATCTGATGTTCTGTGACTAGTGTCATAACCATGGAATGTGATGAGAGATCCATTGTTAGATGGGCATGAACTCCTGAACCCTCACTTTGAAGGTCATATTGATCCTTTATCCAAGATTTCCAGGAATTACCATCAGAGACAATGCACAAAAGTAGCCAACAGTCTGGTGATTTATCATTTCTCAACACAGTCTCCTTGATAAGTTCTGGCAGATTCCTTCACAAAAGTCTTGCCAAGAAACAGACAGTTAAATAATGTGAAATTTGGGGAGGATAGTAGAATTCTTCCTCATGTGGCTCTGATGTTGGTTCTTGTGGGTTTTAGGTCAGTAAATTGTCTCAGACTTGAGAAAAGATTGTCCAAATATATTTCTCCTTAAGAAGTTTCAGTTAGCTTTCAGTTAACTTATTCTAGCACTTCTCTGCTTATACAAAATACTTAGCAGGTTGCCTACGTACTTCTTTCCTAGGGATTCTATGACTCTCTAGCTGGCCTCCCATTTGACAGGATTTCTGAGTCCTTTGTTTTCCTATCATTACATTACTTTTGCCACGTGTACGGTGATGAAATGATGGGTCCAGGACAGTGCCTCCCATGATGCCTTTGATCTTATTTGTATGTACAGGTAACAGTTAGATGACAGCTGTTTCTTTTCTTTTTCTTTAACTGAAATAACCCATATTTAATTCTCCATACAATTTTATACCCCAATACAAAAGGGGAAAGCAGGTAACAAAATATTTCTTTAACATGATACAAAGGACAACTTGAACAGTTAATTGTTTCAATATTTTGAGACATCAAGTCATTAACATTCTGTTGTTTAGGCAGTGAAATGAACCTAGACCAAGTATCTTAAAGGCAGTCACTCCCCAGGTTAAACCTCCAATTACAAGAGAAGGAGCCGAAGTATGCTTGCATATCCTGACTATTTGTCAGGATGGATGAAGAGGATCTACCTATATGGGCCATCTTAAAATAAAAAGAACCAAGTAACCACATCCTATGTCCAATGTGTAGCCTTGGTTGTTGTCAACAATTTTGAGCAACCTCAAACTCTCTGACCTTCAGACCGGGTAGAAGTAGGCTCACATTTTTTGGGCCTCCACAATTCTTTCCTTTTTATTAATTTTAATATAGTCTGTGCTTCTATAATAGGACAGAAAATCATGTCTGCCTTAGGTGAACACTTTCCTACTTTCCAGACTTACCCATCTTCAGTACATGCATTCCAATCATGCATGCCCATGTCTTAGGCAATGGCAGGGGGAGGGGGGAGGGAGAGAATCAAACCTGACTCTGTTAGCCTCTATAAGCAAAAGGTTAAGGGAGAAAGTACGTCTGGGCTCTGTGTCTCTGAGCCAAGTTTCTGTCAAGAGAGTTTTCCAAAAATGATGTAGTCATGTGAAAGCAGATAATCTTTTGCAATATACATGCTCTTATGGCTAGAGTAACTCCTAATTAAAGGAGTAGAAGATCCTGAGGGTTGGGAATGTCAAACTCATTGGAAATGTCAAACTTATCTTAGACAAATTCTAATCTTTTTCTAATCAATAGCATCTTATGGTAAACTAAAACAGTAACAAACCTTAGCAGGTCAATACCATAATTCTAGTGTTATGATAGCTGTTTCTATTGCAAATTCTAAACTACAGAGAATAGTTCCTCTAGCATTATTTTCCTCAGCCTGATATCCCCGGCCTCGTTCTTTCCTGTCAATCATGAGACATTAATTTTGCTAAAATCCAAATTTATTTCATTTTAGTGATTTCTAAAAGATAAAAACATACTTAGATCCCAAATTTGAAACTTGAAAGGCAGGGGAATATAAAATTTACACGTTTGAAAGTCAAAATTCCTTGAACGTCCCTATTCACAATTGTAGTGTCATTTTCAAATAACAATATGGTAAGAATCACTTAAAATCAACAAGACATTATAATTCACTTAATCTTGAACTTAACGTTTTCTTCAAAAATATGTGTATGATCAACCACTGGAACCTAGGATGTTTAGAATAAAAAGAAAATATCTATTTGTATTCTAACTGAATTTTCCTCTGAAACTTTATTGAAACATATTGATTATATGAGCACATATTCCCATATGTGACTTATACTAAACAAGTAAGGGGTTAATATTAACATTTGTATATCTGATATAATTATCTAAAAATATAAACAAGTACGATTGTATAGATTAACTTAAGGGTTTTATATATTTCCTGTTGTATCTTTAACAACTGAATGTTTTAGAGCTATTTTCAAATGTTCAAAGACAAATTATTAAGCAAAATTAAAATTTTAGTACAGAAAAAAATTCCTTCAGAAAATTAGATATTTTCTTCTAACATCTCATACCACAGATGGATAAATAGAGGTGTGGGTTATAAACAGAATAAACCTGATATAATAATCTATAGGCTTAAAGAAACTAAATGGTTTCTTTAAAATGTCTATTTTATGATGGAAATATTGGTAGTACATTTCATATTTCTTTAAATCTTTCATTTTTTGGTAAACATTTTCGCAGGTCCACATGTAATGACCAGTTCTGCTTTACAATTAAAGCTTTATTGTTGGGCTTAATCGCACATGCCTTTAAGCCCAGCACCTGGTTGACTAGGGGCAGTGGTAGGAAGATCTCCTTGAGTTCCCTATAAGAGGCAAAAACTGTGGGATTTCACATTTAGATTTTGCACTTTTACTATCATATATTCTATTTACTTATCCATCAGTTATCCATGACAGCTTTAGAACCAGGAAACCCATTAACTTTACATTCTCCTTCATGACTCATGTACCCATTATCTGCATTCTATCCTTCTACATTACCCTCTATCTGCCTTTTTTTCTTTGTTATTCTTTAGTCACATATGCATGTTTACATGTATATACATATTGGATCCTAGTCACAACTATTTCTTCAATAACTTCCTAGTTGCATATTCTCTTAGGGACAAAAACATAATCCTGAAGAAAAAAGCATAACATGTTTTATCTCATTTTTTCAAGTTACCTTAAACTATACATGGCTTTTTAAATGATCCTATGATTCAAAAGCATTTCCGCTTTTCTGCATACACACAGGATTTACTGTTTTGTTTTGTTTTTTTTTTTTCAGAAATCTGAGAGCCTTGTTTTGCTTGCTCTTTAATGTTTTGAATTTTGGTTTTATTTTGTCTTTTGATAATTCATCTGTAGTTCAAACTGTTTTCAACCTCCTGATACAACTTTGAACTCCAGATCCTCTTGCCTCTACCTACCAAACACTGAAATTCCAGATGTTTTATCAGCACCCTTGGTTTGAATCTCTGCATTTGATGTAATTGGTCTTATTTTGTACATGTTTTTCTATTGGTTATTTGTAATATATGATCTGATCAACCATCAAGTCTAACCATGACAGCAGTTGTATTTTTTTTTAATAGCAATTCCTGTCATGGATTTGGCAGGCACTCATTATATTTTGATCATTTTGTCTACATGTTCAGATTTATATTTCAGCCTTTAATATCTTCAGAACTTATTTTATCACAGGATGGAAAATAGAGACTAACTTGTTTTTCTCATTAAAGAGTTGCATTCCCCCCCAAGAATCTTTAACAGAGGTGAAAATGAAAGCGTTCATGCATTCCAAACCCTGCTGTATTTTCTACAGCTGTCCGTATTCCCTCTGCAGTATACCAAACACATGCTTCTAAATACTAATATAAATTTATTGTTTATGAGTGAATGTATGTCCTTTCTACAAGAACTATATTAAACATAAATTTCACAAATATAGCCTACTCCTATTTGGGTATATACAATTGAAATAATTTTTTTATATTTTTGTATTTTCCTCTTGAAGATACACACATACAAACCATACACATACATGCACACACACTCAATTTTGTGAGAATTATGAAAGGCTATAAATTTCTTTTAAAGTAAATGGAATCGCCAGTTGTTTAAAGGAATCATTGTAGGTGACATGATAGTGGTGCAATGCTCCATTTAGATAAACTTCTACCCTAAACAGCAACTGCCAGATGTTACTCTAAAACTCCAATCTATTTATTACAATGTAATAACTACTGACCAATTTAAATTGTAGTTGTTAGTTTTAATAGATGTTTGAAAATTTCTAATTCAAAAATTTAAATAGTAAATATGAAAATAAAATTTGTATTTCTTTTTTAAATAGTCTATTACCTAAATCTTCTAGAATAACATTAAATTAAATGATACACATGAAAATATTTTGCTCTTGACTGTCATAAATTACTTTATTTGTTAATATTTAAATTTTGTATTTGTTGTTTGAAGATTTCA
Source organism: Bramus lutescens (assembly GCA_001685075.1). Lineage (NCBI taxonomy): Eukaryota > Metazoa > Chordata > Mammalia > Rodentia > Cricetidae > Bramus > Bramus lutescens. Next base: position 7,893 of record LOEQ01003395.1, read on the forward strand.
AATAGTTATTGATCAAATTCCTCCTTGTTCTATTTTTTTTAATTCATCCAATGCCCTTCCTCTTTTCCTTCCTTTCCAAATTCATGTTCTCTTTTAACTCACTAAGTTCATTTACTTCTATATAGGCTACTTTTCTTCAGAATATATTTTCTTCTATATTAGTGTGTAGTTATAATGAATGTCATATTATTTTGCATTAGTAGACAAAGCACTTTTTTAGCCAAATCCTTCTTATGTCAAATACAGAAATATTTTATAAAATACATTTATAAATATTGACACCAAATTCAAGGGATTTTTTAGCATTATTGTTTTCCTTTTTGAGATGCATATTTTGTACATATTTAGGTGTATATTTTATAAATTGTATATTTAATTTTTTTGCAAATGATATTTGAATTTCTATAGCAAAGTAAGTCTTTCATTTAACAATTTTCCAGATTAATACTGAGATTTATTGTAAGTTTTTACTTCTTTTATTTGTGTGTGTGTGTGTGTGTGTGTGTGTGCATGTGTGTGTGTATTCCACAGTAAGTGTGTGGAGGTGGAGGTAAGAGGACAACTTCCAGGAACAGGTTCTCTCCTTCTACCATGTGGGTCCATGATATTGAACTCATGTTGCCAGACTTAGCAGCAAGCAGTACAACACTCTGAGACATCTCATCAGTCTCCATTTACCTTTTAATAAAGGTCTTCATATGTCTTTCTCTATCAATGACTTATATGACATTTTGTGAAAATTTTAATTTTAAATAGTATGTTAAATAGTACAAAAATTAATTTTCTTGAATGTATAAGCTATCCATAAAAATTGTCATTGTAGAGATTTGTTAATTTGTTGAGAAGAAAATATTGCAATTTTAAAATATTGGTTAAAGTTTTCCTTCACTGAATTAGAATTTTGTATTATAATTTCCTAGAAGGCTCACCAATGACTTTGAAAATGAAGAGATATGACAATCAATTTGCATCGTATTTGCTCTTAGATATCTGCAATCATGCATTTGTCATGTGCTTTCGAAGGTCGACTGTAATACAAAACATAAAGGACACTTGCTAGCTCCTTAAATCTTTTTATTTATAATTATGATTAAAACTGTTAGATATTAGATACATTTTTGTCTTTAAGTTGATATGTTCCTTCACCCATCATCCATGGTTTTGTATAGTTTCATGGACAGATTCTTGCCATAATTTTTAATCTTTTTCACATTTATAGATTTCTAGCATTGTAGATTTATAAAATAAACTTGAGAGCATCAAACTCTATTCAAAGTGAATTATTTATGTCCTTCTTCCCTAAGTTTAACAGTACCAGAGGAGGCAGAAATTCTGCATTTCTGCCTAGATATCCAAAGTAGTATTCTATTATTTATATTAGTTACTTTTCTCTTTTGTATGGAGTCAAATAATTTTATCTGTATTGAGATAGTCTATTCATACTAGAACAATGTAGCCTCTTCACCAATGTTTCATGAAAAACAATGCAGACAGTCTGCAAAGGACATAAACATCTGTTGACCAGCAAAGCTTATTTACAGACTGAATTTGACTCATGGCTTATCATTTACTAACACAAAATTGTATCATTTCTGTGGATTTTAAAACATACTTGGGTCTTATTGCTAAAAGTCAATAGCAAACATGTTTCCTCAACTGAAATCCTCTCCTATTCCATTCTTAGCCTACCCAACCCTTTGCTAGAGAAGTATTCATCTTCAGCCCAAGACAGTCTGTGAACACAACCTGGCAATCATCAAAGCTCTTCTTGACAAACTTGCCACTGGCTTCAGTACCACTACCTTAATACCATTTGATCATGTGCCTTACTTTAATATTTCAACATTATTAAGCTTTAGGACCTTTCTTCATTTTCTGATGCTCTCTTCTTTAGACTTTTCTATATAAGACAGTTTCTTCCCACATCTTCTGAGAGCTCAAATATTTTCTACCTAAGTATAATAGAATGTTTCCTTATGTAACAATCATCAATCACTTCTCATCTCCCCCCCCAACACACACACTCTATTTCTCTCTCCCCCCTGTCTATACTCTTATCTTCCATGGAACACCAAATAATGGCCACTCTCACGCCTCTTCCTGTTCTTTTTTTAATTTTTTATTACTTTATAAATAATACCAATCAAAATTCCCACTTCCTCCCCTTCTCCAACTTCCCTCCTGCTCCCCCACACACTTTTCCCCCAACCCCCTCCAGTTCTAAGAGAGAGCAAGGCACCTTGCCCTGTGGGAAATCCATGGCCCTCCCCACTACATCCAGGCTTAGAAAAGTATGCATCCAAAGAGGATAGGATCTTCAAAAGCAGTACATGTAGAGATGATGCCAATGGGATTTATCTCTACTTCCTGTTCTTCCAAGAGAAAAAGTTTGTGTCTTGAATTTCTTTGTTGTCTTCATCTCATCTGTTTTCTTTCTTGTTCCATACCTTTGTGAACCCAGATGTAGAATGCTACTCAACCCTTGCTAATTAATTTCCATCCCCAAACCACCCTCAAAATCCTCATGTGGCTAAGATAATACACAGTCAAGGTTATGTAATGAGTTCATTAATGTCTTCCATTTTTATATGAATCCAAAAAGAACATGGGATCTCTAACTTTAGGAGCTCATGCCTTGTCTTGACTCAGTAGGAGCTTAAAATCCTAATGGAAGGAGAGAAATAATTATACTTTCCAAATTTTGCTTCTTTTTTGTTACTATCTTTTAAATATAGGCTCTCTTTGAACAGTATTTTTATTAAATTTGTCTTGAAAGATTATGATATTTAGTTTATCAAGGGTTTGGTTAAACAATTGTCTTAGTACTCATTAATTTTGTTGGGACAATTTTTAACACACACACATGCATCAATACACAATACACCTTCACATACCTTGTATTTGCCTTTTCAATTGGTTATATATTTTTATATACCAAATTACTAATGTAAGAAAATTAAAATAGTGGGTTTTATCGTCTATATTGAACAAATTTTTGTATGCCAGTAAGAACCTACATAAGCAGGATGTTAGCGTATAATCCTTTTTCAGTTTACTGAGGTTGCAATTGTTTTGTTAATTATTGGAAGTAAACAAATTTGGGATAACCTTTGAACTTGTGTGTAGATTAATATATTCAACATTTTACAATGTACAATTTTATTCCATTTTATTTCATCATTCTTAGTTTTTTTATTGGAGAATAGTGTGTTTCAGTTGTCATCAAATCTATCTCCTATTCTTTTGCCATCTACCACTGTGATTACTAATGACATATATAATGTCTCCTATTTGCATGAGATATGTATTTTCTAATTACTGTATTATATATTCCTTTTCATTGCTTGTTCATCATTTTGCTGACTCTCATATACTCATAGATTGTCCAATATTTCATTAATCTTTCAGCTTATATCAACACCTTAATTGTTTCTGTCAGAGAATAACATTTGTTTTTTATTTTTATAATTGGTATTTTGATTACATAATCAAAATTTGTTTTCTTATAAATTATTCTAAAATTTATTTTACCAGTGCCTTTGTTGTATTATATGGAGATTTTCCCTAGAAAATATTAAATAAATATTCATTTTACATTTACTTAATAGATTAATCGTGGGTTTCTTTAAATCATTATTTTGACATGCAAATCATTAACTCAGTTCAAACATTTTCTGTAGTTTTACAAACTCCTTTTCTGTTTAATCTCAGATCTAATGTTTTATTAGTAGCTTTAAAGATTTTAAGTAGTTATTTATATGTATTTATTAACATTGCATTCCTATATATTTACATGCTATGTTTATGGGTTATATATCTATTTAACAATATGTAGAGAATCTATTTAAAATATTTATAGAAAAGCAGTTACTTTTCTATTTAACTTTTACTTTGTTATGATTTTTCCATGCTGATAGTCAATATAATGGATGCAATTACATTCATTTTTCTTATTTATAAATTGTGGCTATTTCAATATAATCTCTTATTGAATTTTAAGATGATAAACTATGTAATGCATTGATATGAGATTTAGTTTCACAATGATGTTTCTCAAATAATCTAGAGACAATCTAAAGAATATACTAGTAGAAAATAATTGTGCATATTTCATTCTATACAAATCTGAACAATTTCTGTGAATATTTGAATAAATAGCTTTTCTTTATGAATAACATTATGCTAGCTATACTAATCCAGCTTATGTATATGCCTTTAGATTTAGTTAGTATACTATTCTTCACATTTTCCTACAACAGTAAAAAGAAGACGAAGCCTTTATCTAATGTATGAAAATAATTTTCTAGAAGGATGCAAGGGAGGATTTGGAGTTATTCAGATGTGTGACCGGTAGACATAAAAGTCAACAATAAGTCATCTTTGTAATTTATTGGAATTTTCTTTTTAAGTACATGTAAGGTAACACATTTTAAATTTTGTCTTTCTTTTAAGATACGATAAACTTTTGCTTATGTGAATTACTGTTCATGACCAAAATATGCTTATCTAAAAGTTTATTAGTAAATGTTCTATTTCTATCTTTAATATAATCTAATACTTTTTCAATATTATATGTATTTTTCTGCTTTCTATATGTTTTTACAGTTGTATATTATGATATAACCATTAGAGTTATAATATTATTGTATCAAACTATATTATATAATATATCAAATCACATAAATTATTAATATATCAAATCAATTCCAAAATGTCCTCCAAATTATGCTATTTGATTTAATAAACAATGGATTACTTATTTTGTTTATTAATTATCAACTCATACCCATCACTAGATTTAAATACAGTTTTTGAAATTTCATTGATTGAAATGTTGAAGTCATGTTGATTATTTCCAAGTCCTGAGGTGCTCAGCAGCATCACCTCAAATTTCTGTAGTGGTTCTGAGGAAGAAAAACATTATGTGGATAATTTGGGTAATTTGGTTTAAAAACATAGAATATTCACAAGGACAAAAAGTGCCTAAAGCAACCAGCAAGCCTCTTCTGCAGGAAGAGAAAGCAATTAGAAGGTCCAGTGACAGTTCCCATTTGAAGACGTTCTTAAATGTCTATGAACTATGGAAGAAAAAAATCTTTGTTCTTTTTTGTTGTTCTTTAATGGGATTCATCTGGTGTTTTCATTTCTGAGGTGTTATGAAGAACAACATTAAAATGCATTGTGAGTTTAAAATAAGTGATTAGGGAGGCACTGTGTGTAAATTTGACCAGTTTGTCATCTAGTTTAGGCAAACATGCGTTGATGTGTAAGAAAACTGATTATCATAAATGATTCATGTAGTAGCAACTGCCAATAAATTAGAAGTTAGTGACATTATCTCTGTGACCAAGAGCTTGCAGAATGATTGTGAAAGCGTTATTTTTCTTTGCATTGCACCAGGCAAGTTTAATAGCTTTTACTAGTGAGCTTTGGTTGTCATTTGATAATGATAACTGATTTAGGATTAAATTGGAGAACACAGCTTTAGTCATTCACATGCTGCCCAGTCTAGTTTACCAAAAACAGTGCTGTGATCAAAAATAGTGGCAAAGCAAGGCAGTTGAAGACTCGTTTATGTTTAATATTCCTGTGTCACTTTCAGATATCAGAGTAGCATCTGTCATAACTGGGCAGACTCAGGTAAGTGTGTAGAAAATGAGGAACATAAGATGGTCTTTCAGGAATATGATGTCTTTCGGGAGGCTGCCAGCCTTCCTTCTACAAATGACAACTAGGTAAAAGATTTTTAGCCTCGACACTTTTTAAAGTTCAGTCCATATAAGTAACTATAGTAGGTGGTATCTGAGTATTTTATAAGATACATCCCCTGACCTCCAGCCACAGTAGGTACTTAAGTCCCAGGCTTTGAATTCTGAGTTAAATGATATCTCTGAAGTTAGAGATATAATCCATACATAGATTGGCAGTTACTTTCTTAAGTGGACTCAGATTCTATTCAAAAATGGGGGATTTCTGTGTTCAGTTTTTTTTTTTAAGTGGCATCAGTATTTTAATTGCCAGGGCTGGAGATACTACAAAAGGTTAACAGCACTTGCTACTCTTGGAGGGAACCTTGGTTTGGTTCCCAGCATGCATATAGAGTGCCTTTTCTTCCTCCAGCTTCAAGGGAATTCCTGTCCTCTTCTGGCCTCCATGGGCACTGTACTCACATTCAAAATCCCATGCATATATACATAGTTAAAATTGAAAGCCCATGTTAAGAGACTTTGAATGTATAATTGATATGCTTCAATGATAGTATCATAAGTTTCTATGAATTTAAAACTGATGCTTATATGTTAGTAAAATGAAAATAAAAGGGTTTATTGACAAAATAACAGTAGCGCAGACTTAGATGCTGTGTAAGGTGTGATGTGGGCAAACAAACATGATAAGGACAATATAACTTTCTTTGGATTTTTAATAATTTTGTGAAACATAAAAGGCACCAACGAGCCCTAGGGGTTTGCAATGCTCAGGGTTCTGTGAGTTTTAGACTTTGCCTTTGCTCATTTGCCTCATCTAGTAAAGGAAGAGGCAGGAATCCACAAGTGTGTTTTCATTCAGTTCTGTGTTAGCTGTTTTGCAAAGGGCATCAAGTAGAGAACCATAAAGCAAAAAAAAAAAAAAAATGGTTTCGAACGAACGACAAAACTGTGCAGGAGGAAAAAAGCCTCCAGTAAAGAAAAAAAAAGTGGGATCTGGCACAGACACTTCTGTAATTTTCCTCACCCTCAAGAAGACAGTTTTTCAGAGGATATGCTCTATTGGAGGAAGCAATTTTCACGGATGGTAGATTTTTTTTCCTATTATATGGGGAAGATACGGTTAAAGTCTTGATGAAAGATTTCTTCCAATTGAGTTTGAGGCTCACAGGTAATGAAATTTGAACAAATTTGAACAAATGCCATAGAGTGACATGGAAAGGCTGAAATTAAAAATAAAAATCGTATTTTTCTTCTTTCTCTAGAAATACATTGGAGTCTAAAGCCTCTGGGATCATGCTATTGCATTTCCACATTTAGCTGTAGAATCATGGGCAGACAGTGCATCCTATGCCAACTTTATCTAGTAAAAAGTCTCCTATTTAAAAAAAAATAATGATTTTCTTTGTACTACACAGGGTGATACCAAGATGCCAGGTGGTACAAAACATTATGCAATTTCTGTGTGTTAGTGAATGCCTTTAGCAGATAGTAGCTATTTCTGTCACATTATTTTGTTTGCAAAGTCCTCCCCCAGACATCACGTCTTTTGGTGTTGTTTGTTACTGTAACTCTCCAATTTAATCCTAGTTTAGGACATGGCATGTGATTTTTAAAAATATGTAATTGTATAAGATCATATGTGGAAATCATTACATATATACATATTTATCTAATAATATATACATGTACATGTCTATATGTGCTATATTCATATACACTTACATGTATATATATGTCTGTGTAAATGGTATATTATAATTTATTTTATGACATATATTGTGAGTGATAAGTCGTATATGCATATGCAGGGTACAAATGTGCATGTATGCTATATAAAACTAATACATTGGTTATATAATATATAACACACCTTCACACACACATACATATTGGAAGATATGTGGCTGTAGATTAAGATTTATTCTCTAGATGGTTGTTCTAATGAATTGTTCAAGGTAATGAAAAGCATAGTAGAGGAAGATATGGAAGATGAGCCTGACTAAAGACCCAGAATGATGAAGGCACATCTGGTTCTTGGAGGAAAAGGTGCAACAGAGGATGCTTCTGTTAGAAAAGACTCGTGCCATTAGCTTGGTTTCTGCCATAGTAAGCTGTGGTAGGACTTTAAAAGAAAGAGAAAACTGCTAATGGGGAACAAAACTGAAACATATCAGATTAAAAGCAGAGTCAAAAGCAGAAACAAAAACCTGGATAATCAAAAGATGACTATGAGAAATCAACACAACTGATAAATGTCATTTAGATCTATTTTGACAAAAAAACAACTACACAAATTACATCTGTCATAAGAGGTGTGTCAATGCAGACACTAAGCATATTCAGAGCCCAGGAACACTACAAGCTTATTTTCCAGTAAATTTAGGAATTCTGATGTAATTCGTAACTTACTTAGAAAGCCAGAACTACCAAAATGTACTGGAGAGTTCTCTATATCCTGAATATAAAGAGATATATAGAGAGATTTAGAGATCTAAATCTCTCACATAAATTATATATTTACAATTCTTTCCACAAATAGAAATATAAGACCATATAGAATAACTAGAATAGTCTAGTAACAGTAGGAAAATATTAATATTCTTCATAAAATAAAGAAAATGGAAGATAAAATTGAAGAGGAAAAAATGCATGCCAACTTATTCAATAGGTCATCTCTGTACTAAAATCAAAAGAAGACAAAATCAAGGAAAGAAAATTGGAGGCAAATATGCCCTATGTGTATCATTATAAAAGTTCTGAATACATTTTAGCAAACTTTACTCCAAAATATGTTATCATGATGAAGAGGCGTTATCCCTGCAGTAGCTGGTTGGGATTCCATCATCAACTCAATGCATGAAACACATCATGTAATTGGCATCTAATCACCTCAGCATATACAAATTAAGCAGTTCACAAAATCCAACATATATTTTCTATTAAAAATGGAAAACTTTCATGAAACTAGAATAGAAGGAAACTTCTTTACCCTAACAGAAAAGTCTGTAATAAAAATAGTTATTGATAATATATCAGCTTTTAAGCTGTTTCTGTGTATGATCAGGAGGAGGTTTAGATGCCCAGGCTCCCCACCCCATTTTAAATAGACTGTTTAGCTAATTGAAGCAGATGAGGAAAGAAGATACAATAAATCTGGAATATATGATAAATATCAAATTACTTTTATGTTCTAATTGTAATGTACAAAATGTAGAGAATGTAAAGCAATGTGTTAAAGCACTCACTAACATGAGTGAGCAAGCTTACAGAATATAATTGTTTTATATAAAAAATTATCTTTTGTATTTAAACTAATGAAAACAAATTAAAAAGTATCATTTGTGATATCATTGTAGCCCAGAAAACACTTAGGGTTAATCCGACAAATACATCCTAGATTTCTGCTTAAAGCCCCAAACTACAGTTGAGATAAATATATAGAGTATAAATTGGATTGGAAGACTTAAAGACGTCAATTCTCCCAATATGACCTAGACATCCAATAAGATCAAAACAGAAATCCTAACGGACTTATTTTGTAGAAATAGACGTATTTTAAGAATCTAAATTTTATAGCAAAATACAAAGGACCAAGAATAACCAAAGGAATTGCAAAGTCAGATGCTATATTTCCATGCTTCCTGTATGACAAAACTTTATTACCTAATGATGCGTTGTGAACATATGAACATGTGACTGTCCTAGAATCAAATGAAATGTAGTCTCAATATAAACTTACATGGAAGGACAAGCGATCTTAGGCAACTGTGAAAAAGGTAGTTCAAAGAAAAAGTATATAAAGAGGTTTTTATCAAAAGATAATTATTATCCATTCAAACAAGAGTGACTCCATACATTCACACTACTTCAACTCTGTCTTATAGACTTAAATAGAAAGCCAAGTACAAGATCAAACACTACTACATTTGTTCATCTCAAAGTCTTTATGCTAAATGGGAAAGGAGAGTCAGAAAGGGATCACCCTGAGTGACTAGACATCCTAAAATTAATCTGTAGTAATTTTACCCTAACACTCAAACTCTAGTGTTGGTGGACTGAAAAGAGGCAAGGAAATATTCAAAAGGGGAGAGAACTGAGGACATCCAATTTTGTTCTCTTTTTTAAATCAACACATACTTTAGAAAACATACAAAATTCTTACTTCAAAGAATGCAGCATGTCTTTATCTATTACGGTTCACCAAAGCTTCCAAAAATGTATATAGAGTTTTAAAGCAGACCTTCAGGCTGGACCCTACAGGATAAAAAGGAAACAAGGAAAACAAAAATAGAGACCCCGGGATTTTCCGAGGTAAGACCTAAGAGTTTCGGAAGTAATGAGGGAGAGGCAGACTCATTGATAACCTTCCTTTATGCCTCTCTGATCTAACATCCCAAGTATATAGCAAGCATTTCAGTCATGTCTCAATGTTAACGATCTGTGGGTGGAGGGTCACTAGTATGACTGACAGATAATCATGCATCAATGTAGACAATGAGATTTTTCAGCAATGAAGAAGATCAAGAATGAGTTTGTAGCTGAACATTTGGCAGTAGATTGCCAAGCAAATAATAAAGTTTACTGTAAAGTTATGTCCCAACAGTGGAGTTTATTTGTATGAACCCATTAACAAAGCAGAGTTTTGAGGATCCTTAATGTTCAATCAACATTAATTAACTATTAAATCACTTTACAAGATACAGAAATGCCTATTTCAAAAATATCATGATTATATGTATTTGAAGCAAATTATAGAAAGGGGCTTTAATAATATCCACAATTATATCTGACTAGCACAGTTTGTTTGATTTCTTAACACAGTTAATTATAAAAATTAATTATTTTATACAATTAATAATAACATAGTTAATTATAAACCTTTATGTTATTTCTTTTATATAAAAACTGACATTGATATTATCCCTACAGCTCTTCCCATCCTACAACTTTTGAAGGAGAATATCTTCTAAATTGAAAAAAATTTAAGTAGAATAAAAACTACAGTTTTTCTGTTTAGTCTTATATATCATTTTCTTATCTTTAATCTCATATTTTTCTTAAATGCTGGTGTCAAGTATATTTCTTACCTACAACAACAACAATAAATCCTTATTCCTTTATTATCCTTTTCACAACAAATGCTTATCCTTGTTTCAAAAAAGAGCAGAAGATGTATTTGCTGGCTATGCTTTATGATTTCTTACTATGAGATTATTCGTTGCCAATTTAAATTTTCTAAACCTGTATCTTTTACTAAACTATATTTTCCAGTGTTCATCACATAATACATGCACATTTTCATGTTAAATGTTTTTCTTTATTGTTATGTAATAAAATATATAAGATTCTAACACTGTTTCAGATTATGGTTCTGGTTTTATATCCAATCCATTAATTCTGGTGGTATAGTTCTTATCAGTAAGTTTTCAAATAAATTTCATTTGATGTTTGGTTTTTAGTTTTTATACTAGATTTATGAAGGAGAACTATCATTTTGCTTGTAGCTGCAACTATATAGATCTTTAACAGTAATTGCAACTAAGTTAAAGCTTTAGTATATAATTTACCTTAAGTGAAACAAATGAAATCTATTTGTTTACTAAAGCAAAACAAATTATAGTATCCTTAGATTAGGACATAAATGTATTGTTTCAGTGAAAAAAATTTTAATAAATTATCCCTGGATAATTTAATAAATTATCCAGATACTTAATTTTATAATTTCTGCTTGCCCCATTGTTTGTTAATCTATCATGACTGAAGATTGTGTTTGAACTTTCCTTTCATGATGACTGCATCTGTGTCTGCGCATTGTTGATATATGACATCTAAATTATAACATTATAAATATTCTTATGTGGGGATGAGGTCTGGATCAGTTACTATGAGTGCTTGCTGCTCTTGTAGAGGACTAGGACTTGGATCTAGTACCTATGTAAGTGTCTCACACTGCCCGTAATTACAGCTGTAAGTTTTCTGATGCCAGCTTCTGGCCTCCCTGAGCATCTGAACACACATTTAACCCCTCCCTTTATATATGTCAACAAAACTGTATAATAAAGAAAAATTCATAAGATGTGTGTATTCTCCTTCCAAGAAACATAAAATAGAAATATATAGATGCATCTTAGCTAGGAAAATAATTGTTACTGAAGTTCTATGCATATTAATATGTATATTAATTTTGGTTTTTACTTTCAGAAATATTTTCAATGTATTTATGTACATATATTTATAATATTTAGATTGGATTAGTTCTACCAAATTTGTGATTATCCTTGTAAATAGAGTTGTGAATGATTAACTTGTATTATAACTCCAATTTACTTTAACTTATTCTTTTACATTTGACAAATTTTTTTGTGTTAAGTATAATTATGTGATTTACACCTTCATTTAATTCTCTTTTCTTTCCCTTGCTGAGCAATTTTGCATATTACCGGAGTAAATTCTCAAACTCATTTTAATCAAATATCTTATTTTGTGTTCTTGAGAATACTGACTTTACATTTATAAAATAAAATTTTAAAAAACTTAATTATATGAACAAAAACTAAAGAAATAGAATTTATCCTTACTATATAAACAAAAATTTGATATTGTTTTATTATTAAAATGACATGTGTTTTTAAATATACTCCTCCTACTCATTTTAAAACTTTTTCATTTTATTTTCCATTAAGATTTGTGGCTTTACCAACAATGTTTTATTCCTACTCTCTACTGAATCTTTTCTGTGGAATATTGTATCATTGCACCATAGGAATTATCATTGTGCTGCTTGATATGGAATTTCACCTTCACCATCATTGAATTAAAGCACAATCCAAAATTGTAAGAAGTATTTGCAAAGCATTGCCTAGTTTTACAATTCACCTCCAAATTTCCATTTAATTATTCATCTTGTTATCTTTTTCTTTCCCCTCTTGTCCATAAATTGGCCTCATTCTGATTTTTTTCATTGGTATTGCCCTTCACTATTGCCTTCATTTTCCGTTTATTTTGTGATTGTTTTTCAACATTTCCTTCCTCATTTCTTTCTTGCTTTTTGAGTCAGACTTTTTTTTTAATTCTCCAGTGTCACTTCAATTTTAAACAATATGTTTTTTTTCTGTAGCTTCTCAAATACAGAGCATGCTTGCTCTTGGTGGAGCTCCTCATATCTTCTTACGCTTGCCCTGATAATTTTTTATTGTGGAACAAGACATAAAGAAAAATGAGTAACTTATCATTTGAGCCACCATAACCCACAAAACAAAAATGTGCATGGGTTTCTTCCTGTGGTCTGCACCTTTCAGTGCCGAGCACTTTGTTCTTGGGTCTGTCTATACCCATTTACTGGCAGAATTGCGGTCTCTGTAGAGATATATTTCTTTTCTGTACTATATTTTTTACGTTTTAAATTGTTTTTACTCTGATTTTTTAATAAACATTATACTAAAATATGTAATATTATTAAGCCCCTTTTACTTTCTTTTATCCCACAATTGCTCATTTTTCATTTTGTAACATTGCTTTTCATCTTGTCAGGCACTCATTCTTCAGTTAAGTTTCTCAATAACACTGGCTTAAATGATGTCAAATTTGGATACTTCTAGGCCTGGAACTTGGTCTTCATGCTCCCAGGTTAGAAAGGCCTAGTCCTTCTTCTTAGAAACATTTCCTTTACATTTCTGATATATGACATTGTAGACATGTAATATGGGAAAATCATAAGCTAAAGACCTGAGAGTTTTCTTTGTGGCAGAATACCTATGTTCTGAAAAGAATGATGGGGACTAATGTGGGATTATGTGCTGGTTTGGCTGCTTTTAGGGATCATTCGTTCACAATGTAAATTTACTGAAGATTAACTTGTTTGGACCTATCATAGGCTGCACGTGTTAGCTAATAGTTTCAGAAAGATATCCACTATCTATAAATGGATTGTTTTCCTTGTTTTACTCTTCATTCCTATTCAAAATGCTCCCTAGATATTTATTTCAGTAAATAAATTTAGGGAGAGTATAACAGGTTTGATTGGTTATATGCTATTGTAGATTTTCAGAAAGGTCATAAATAGACTATTTACTTCCACAAATATTTAAGTCAGCTGTTATGAGTTCCATTTCTCTGATCTATGCAACTTAAAATACACTTATAAAGCTAAGGTATTAGAATAGATATAAAATATGTTATAATATAATGTTTATATATATAAATAAAATAAATTCAGTTTTGCAATACCCACATATATCTAAAATTCAGATGAAACTATGTTTTCTTCACAGTGGACCGAGTTGATTGAACACAGGAACTGGAGGCTAATCTGAGCAACATGGTGGATTTGTTTTAAAAAACAATAAAAAATAAAATTACTTTGCATTAATTTTTAAACAATCTATTCTTAGCTATTGTTCTGTTGCTTTTTATAGCCACAAGTTAGTCTATAATAAAAAATTTTGTTAATATCTTAATATCAGAGTACAGTTCTATCAAATATAATAAAGTTGACTACTGAGATAAAACTAAATATTATGTTACAGTTGAATTTAATTGAAAATTCGAAAGACTGCATATGGTAATAACACAAGAACTATCTGCTCCTAAAGAGTAATGTTTCCACGTGTTAAGGCAGATTGTAGCATCCTAGACAAAAAGGCAATTTTGAAGATAAATGTCACAGACTACTACTGAAAAAAATCTAGATAGCAGGAGACCATTTGGCCATCAGTGATGTGCTTATTCATAACCCTGTTAGTGTAGTAAGATCTGTGTAACATCCTTTTTATTGACTATTGTAGAGATACAACTTGATAAGCTATTAAAGTCCTTCATCTCATGGCATTTCGTTCAGCACTTGATATAAGATCCTTGCTAGAACAAGAATCATACAATGGCAAAGATTTTAAGTGAATAAATAGAAAGAGAACTTTCAACTCAGTTGTTTTCACTACTGAAATTGATCATGCTCTAGTCTTAGAAATCAATCCATCTTTGTCCGTCCATCTTTCTCCTAAGAACCAAATTCTCAGTTTGCTAGTTCATATCCAAATAATTCAGTTTAAATTTTCATTAAAGTTTCAACATGCTCTTCTTTCCTTTCCTTTTACTTCATTTTAGTTTACTTTTTAATTTTTAAGGTAGGATGATGTAGCATGATTAATTAAAACCCAGAGAAATAAATTGGGGTCCAACCTGGAAGTCAGAAAGGCCAAGCAGCCAGCCACTGGCTCTTACCTCTACCTCAATCTGAAACGGTGATCTTCCAGGAATCTCAGAATGAGACTGAATGGGAACTTTCTCTTCCCATTTTATATCCCTCTATAGGGCTAGGATTAAAGGCATGCACCTTTACTCCCTGGTTTCTAAGGCAAACTAGTGTGGTTACTGGGATTAAAGCTATGTGTCACCACTTCCGGGTCTGTAAAGCTGACCAGTGTGGCTGTTTTCCTCTTTGATCTTGTTAATATACAAATGAGATATCATTACAGGATGATGTTGATGCTTGGCCTGTAAATTTCAGTCATGTTCATGGACTGAGGTGATTCTTCACTGTGGATTCCACAACTGATTCCCTGATGATCAGTGAAGTAAGCACATCTTTCATACGTGTGTTGGCCATCGGTGAATCTTTTTTTAGTTTTAATGTCATATTATTTATTCATTCATTTATTATTTTTGATTTTTCAAGACAGTATTTCTTAGTGTATCTGTGTAGCCTGTCTTAGAACTCACTTTGTAGACAAGGTTGGCCTCAAACTCACAGAGATCTGTCTGCCTCTTCCTTTCAAGTGCATGTGTCAGGGTTTCACTTCATCTAAAATTTGTGTATTTATGGTACTTTTGCTATTGAAATTGTGGAGTTCCTTAAACCTTCTGTATATTGATCATCTGTTAAAAAGATAGTATATTCTTTTTTGGCACTGCCTAATGTGGGAAATCCTTCTGTATATGTGTTGCTTTTATTGGTTAATGAATAAAGAAGTTACTTTACTTTGATCTGTGATTGTAGGAGGAAGGCTGCTTGTTTGTCCCAGCCACCCAGAACCAAAATAACCATACAGAAACTGTACTAATTAAATCACGGCTTGCCCCATTAGCTCTAACTTCTTATTGGCTAACTCTTACATCTTAATTTAACAAATCTCCATTAATCTGTGCATCACCATGAGGTCGTGGCCTACCAACCAAATTCCAGCATGTCTATCTCCAGTGGCACTATGGTGTCTCCTGACTCGGCCCTTCTTCCACCAAACATTCAGTCCAGTTTCCCCTGACTACCTAAGTTCTGCCCTACCAACAGGCCAAGGCAGTTTCTTTATTAACCTCCCACACCATGTGATAGGGCATAATATAGCTAGGCAGGAAAACTAAACTGGAAGCTGTGAGAATGTAGGTGGAGTCAGTGAGATGCCATGTAGCTGCCAAAGGAGATAGATGCCTGAACTTTGCCCAGTAAGCTACAGCCATGTGGCAATATACAGATTAATAGAAATGGATTAATTTAAGATATAAGAGCTAGCTAGCAATATGCTTAAGAGATTGGCCAAGCAGTGATGTAATTAATATAATTTCTGAGTAATTATTTCAGGTCTGGGCGGATGGGAAATGAACAAGCAGCCTAGCCAATAACTACCTCTCTTCTGGGACTTACTTTATCAAATGCATATGCTTTGTGTGACCCTGTCTGTCTCATTCTCTGAATTTTAGAGGCATTTACTTCTAATTTTTTGAGGAATTGTTTCAATGTTTTCACAGCAATTGCATAAAATCATAGATTAATTTTTCTAGCAAAAGTATTAATATAAATTTTTAAAATTTCCGAATAGCTGTGCATTTAAGGATTTACCTACCTACCTCTTTGTGTACATTTGTATATTTTCCAATTTATTTCATCAGTATTTTGTAATTTTTACCTTTGGATAATTCAGTATTCCTTTAGTTAATTTATTCTTAGGTATTACTTTTTGTGCATATTCCAAATGAAAATGATTTTCAACTTTCTCTTTTAGAACAAGCTGTTGACATATTCTAGTGCAGCTGGCTCTATGAGTTCTTGAAAATGGGCTGAATTTCTTATTTAGATCTAGTACATTTTGATGACATACTTGTGATGACTTTTTAAAATTATTTTAAAAAATATTTATTTCAGTTTTATTTATCTGAATGTTTCTGCACATGTATGTATGTATGCTAAGGGTACAGGTATATGTGAATTTCCTTACATGGATTCTGGAAACTGAACTGGGGTTCTCTGCAAGTGTAGCATGTTCTTTTAACAATTAAGCCAAATCTCCATCCCTCACTTAAATCATTACTTTTGGTATATAAGATCATGTTATTCTTCAGTAATGGTGATTGGCAATTAGACTTCTTTCAGTTTGGAATACTTTTATTTTATGGTCTTATGTGGTAGTATTGTTTAGTAAGCTCAGCATTATTTAGAATTACAGTGCTTTAAATAAGCCTCCTTAATTTGTCTAGTTTTATAGAGTGCTTTCACCTCTTTCCCACTCAGTATAACACTTGTTTTCTTACTTCTTATGCACAAATTAATTTTATTAGGTATGGGCAGATGACTTAATGTGTAATAGTTCTTGTTCTAAAGAGGACCAAACTTAATATCTTCAGTGTCCATAAAAAGCCAGTAGAGATGCATGTACCTATAATCACAGTCATGGGTGGTAAGAAACAGGTGGATCTAAAGAGTGTGGTGGCCAACCAGAATAACCAGAGGCAAAGTTCTGGTTGAGTGAAGAACCCTATCTCAAGTTTTTGTGAGCCATTGAAAAGGATATCCTAGCTCCTTGCTCAGGTTATGCATACATGTATGTACACACATAAACTCACATACTCATATGCATGAATCCCACCCACCTGAACAATGCAATTGTGTTATATTATTTTACTCTTAATTTCTTAAATAGTTTTACAATGAAGTGCATTGGATTTCGCCAGATTCTTTTTCTGCATGTATTGTAATCATATGGTGTTTGTCTTTTGCAATGTTTACATGATGAATGAATAACATTATTATTGATTTGAAGCCATCATTAACACCATTTGGTTGTGGTGATTAATGCTTTTGTGTCCTTAAGTTTGACTCATTAACATTATGTTGAGGTTTTGGATATCAATATTAATCAAGGACATGTGTGTCTTGTTATTTTCATTTGAACTTGGTATAAAAGTAACACTAACTTTACATAATAATGCTAGAACACCCTTCGTACTCTGCTTTTTAATTAAGGAAAATTGGTAGTAATTCTTTAAATGTTTATTGGAAATCAACATGAATCTTTCTGGTCTGAATCTGAACTTTTATTATTTTTCTGAGAGACATTTTATTACTGATTCTACCTCATTACAGGTTATTAGGTTGTTACGATTCTCTGTTTCTTCATGATTCAATATTAGGGAGGTAAATGTGTCTGGGAAATGGTCCATGTCTTCTGGTTGATCAAATTTGGTGGTGTACCATTGTGTGGATTAATCTCTGATAACCTCTGTTTTTCTGGGATATCAGTTCTAATGTCTCCTTTGTTTTGGTCTTTGATCTTATTTAATTAAGTCTTTTTTTTCTTTTTCTTAGTCAAGCAAAGGACTTGTTTTTTTTTAATTTTGTTCATCTTTCAGAAGAATCAGTTCTTAATATTACTAATAATTCAAATTATTTTCTTTGTTTTTCTTTCAATAGTGTTCATAATTTCTTTCCTTTTAATAATTTTTTCTCATATTTTTTCTGTTCTTGGTCCTCTAAGTTTGATACAGGTATTTTTTATGAGATCTTTCTGCCTTTTTGAAATATGCTCATTATTGAAAGGTAATGTTTTTAATGTAGTTAAAGAGATTTAAATTAGTTCTCCTTGTTGGTTCCCATAAAAGATAATTATCATAAGTTCTATTTTGCAAGAATCTATTGAATCTTGCTTTGTGGTCAATCATGTCATCATTAGAAGATTCCATGGAAAGGCTTTTTGTAGAGTATTATGAGGACAGTCTTACAAGTTTAGGGTGCAATTTAATTTTGTGTCTTCTGAAAATCTTGTTGAATAATCCATCCACTGAAAAGAAGTGTGCAAATCTAGCACTGTTTGTACTGACTCTGGCCTGGCTCTCACTGTGGGTGTAAACGGAGGCTGATCAATCATTTTCCAGCTGCCCTGATCCAAATAATCACAAAGAAACTATATTAAATGTAACAATGCTTGGCCAATGGCTTATGCTCCTTATTAACTAACTCTTGGATCTTAAGATAATCCATCTCCATTAATCTGTGTATTGCCATGAGGCTGTGGCTTACCAGGTAAGGTTCTGGGCATCTGTCTCCTTGTGCAGCTATTTGGTGTCTACCTGACTCTCCCTTCTTTCTGCTATCAGTTTACTTCCTATAGCCTATCTCTATTCCTCCATGCCATAGGTTGAAGCAGTTTCTTCAATAGCCAGTGATAATAGAACATATTCATACATACAGAGGAGAATCCTGCAGCATGTGGGTTTCTTAAGTTTGTGTTTTGTGATTTTGTTTGTCAACCCGAAGCACAAGAGCAGCTGTTCCTGCTAGGTTTTTGGATTCTATTGCCATAAAATATCTTATTCCATCTTTCACTCTTCTTCTATGTGAATACTTATGGAAGGGAGCTTCTTTCAGGGCACATAAAGTCAGACCTTGTTGTAGTGGGCATCCATTAATTCATCATGACTGAACTGGAGAACTAAATTTATTAGTATTCAATTGAGTTATAGGCAAAGACATAACTATGGACTTCTGAAAATTATATGTGCAGTGTATCTGTTTGTGTGTATGTTCAGGTATTGATAGGTGCCCACAGGAGCCAGGAGAGGGCATCAGATACATGGAACTGAAGTTACATTAGATAATTGTGAGCTGCCTGAAGTTGGTAATAGTAAAATATATTCTGTGAAAGAACAGCAAGCACACTAAACCATTGAATCATCTCTCTAATCCCTAACTAGACACATTTCTTTTTTAATTAATAAATTTATTTATTAACCATTTTTAAAAACCATCTCTTCTCATTTTACATACCAATCTCAATTCCCACTGCCTTCCCTCCTTCTTCTCCTTCCGCCTTTACCCCCCACCCCACTTCTCATCCACTCCTCAGAGAGGGTAAGTCTTCCCATGGGGAGTAAATAAAGTCTACCACATTTCTTTGAGGCAGGACCAAGACTGTTCTCACTATATCTAAGCTAAACAAGGTATTCCTACAAAGCGAATGGGTTCCAAAATGCCAGGATGAACAGTAGGGATAAATCCTTGTCTTGACACCAGTGATCCCATAATCTGCCACAACCATAGAACTGTAACCTACATTCAAAGGGCCAATTTGGTCCTATACTGGTTCCCTCACTGTCAGGCTGAAGTTGGTGGACTTCTATTAGCTCATATAAATCTGTTGTTTCAGTGGGTATCCCTGAAACATGGTCTTGACCTCTTTGCTAATATTCTCACTCCTCCCATTCTTCCACTAGACTTTGGAAGCTCAGCCCAGTGCTTTACTGTGGATCTCTGCAGCTGCTTCCATTAGTTGCTCTATGAAAGTTCTATAGTGACATTTAAGACAGTCATTAATCTGACTACAAGGCAAGGCCAGATCAGGCACCTTCTCCAGTATTCTTAGGGTATTTTGGGGGGTCATCCTGGAAGATTCCTGTGAATTTCTCTAGTGCCAGGTTTCTTGCTAACCCCATAATGGCTCCCTGAATGAAGATAAGTCTTTCCTTGCTCTTAGTCTCTGCCCTTCCCCCATCTCGACCATCCCATTCCCTTATGTTCTACTCTCCCTCCCCTTCTCCCTCTTCTTCCCCTTCCTCCCTCGCTTCTCTCCCCATCCCCATACTCCCAATTTTCTCAGGAGATTTTGCCTCTTTCTCCTTCATATGCAGACCTATATATGTTTCTCTTAGGGTTTTCAATGTTACTTAGCTTCTCTGGGGTTGTGAACTATTGGCTTGTCAACTTTTGCTGTACAGCTAGTATCCACTTATGAGTGAATACATACCATGCTCATCTTTCTGGGTCTGGGTTACCTCACTCATGATGACTTTTTCTAGATCCATACATTTACATGCAAATTTCAAGATGTCATTCCCTGACATAAAGTTCTATTATAGTGCTACAGTAATGAAAACAGCTTGGCGTTGTTAGAAAAACAGACAGGCTGACCAATAGAATCAAATCAAAAACCCAGATATTAATCCACACACCTATGAACACTCGATTTTTGAAAAGGAAGCTAAAATTAAACAATGGAAAAAGAAAACTTCTTCATCAAATGGTGCTGGCATAACTGGAAGTCAACATGTAGAAGAATGCAAATAGATCCTTATCTATCCTCATGCGCAAAACTCAAGCCCAAATGGACTAAAGACTTCAATATAAATATGACCACACTGAACTGTATAGAAGAGAAACTGGGAACTAGCCTTCAGTGTATGGGCATAGAAGACCACTTCCTAAATATAACACCAGAAGTACAGACACTGAGAGCAACAATAAATAAATAGGAGCTCCTGAAACTGAGAAACTTCTGTAAAGCAAAGGACACATTCAATAAAACAAAAAAAGCAGCCTCCTGAATGAGAAAAGACTTTACCAATCCTACATCAGACAGAGTACTCCAAAATATATAAAGAGCTCAAGAAATTAGACATCAAAATATCAAATAATCTAATTCATTAAAAAACACAGAAATAAGCATAGAATTCTCAACAGAAGAATCTCAAATGATCAAAAGATACTTAAATAAATGTTCAACATCCTTAGCTGTGGACTGAGGTTTCTGTCCTGCCAGGTCCCACAACCAGTCAGTCTCAAAGAAACACGCAGAGGTCTACATTAATTATAAACTGGTTGGCCTATTAGCTCAGGCCTCTTATTAATTCATTGCTTACATTAACCTATAATTCTCGTCTGTGTCAGCAACGTGACTTGGTACCTTTTATCAGTAAGACATTCTCATCATGTTTTCTCTGCATCTGGGTGGTGATTGCAGACTCAGCCTTTCCTCTTCCCAGAATTCTCCTGTTCTGGTCATCCCACCCATCCTGCCTGGCTACTGTCCAGTCGGCATTTTATTAAACCAGTACAACTGACAAACCTTTACAGGGTATAAGACCATTGTCCCACAGTGCTTAGCCACCAGGGAAATGCAAATCAAAACAACTCTGAGATACCATTTTACATTAGTCAGAATGGCTGAGATTGAAAACACCAATGATAGCTTATGCTCGGAGGACCTGGAGTAAAGGGAACATTCCTCCATGGCTGGTGGGAATGCAAACTTGTACAACCACTTTGAAATCAACATGGCAGTTTCTCAGAAGATTGCGAATCATCCTACCTCAAGACCCAGCAATACCGCTCTTGGGCATACACCCAAAGGATGCTCAATCATACTACAAGGATATTTGCTCATCTATGTTCATAGCAGTATTATTTGTAATAGCCAGAACCTGGAAACAACCTAGTTGCCCTTCAACTGAAGAATGGATATTGAAAATGTGGTGCATTTACACAGTGGAATACTACTCAGTGGTAAAAACTACAGACATTTCTGACATCTGGTGTTATTCTAGTTGCTAATTCCTTCATTATATCATTGTCCTCCAGTGATTAAGGCATTTACTTCAGTCACGACAGTGTTTGATTCCTTGTTTCTAGCTTTTTTTGGTGTGTTTGTTGTTTGTTTATTATAGATGGTTGATTTGTAGTCACCATGAGGTTTAAAATATAATTTAATTATAACAGACTTCTGTGATGTGTTGGTGACTGAATAGAATGAAACAATCCCACTTTAGCTCCAATAGGCTGGATATTTGCTTTGTTAACACTGCCATGGTACTCTCCAAAGCTTTCCTTCATTCTTGTTAAGTCCTCCTTTTGTTCTCTACTTGCATATTGTCCATATAGCCTGTCTTAGACTACAGATTCTCTTCTCAGTTTAGCTGATATGACTATCAATATCTATTGTTACTTTTTTAATGTCACTGTGTTTTCTTACAATAAGGTTTTGGGTGTCTTTTGAATCAATTCTGTCTTTTCATTAAATTTCTTTCTGGAAAAAATTGAACTCA
Organism: Bramus lutescens; assembly: GCA_001685075.1. Taxonomy (NCBI): domain Eukaryota; kingdom Metazoa; phylum Chordata; class Mammalia; order Rodentia; family Cricetidae; genus Bramus; species Bramus lutescens. The sequence goes on from LOEQ01003395.1 coordinate 30,683, forward strand.
TTTCTCTCTTTTTCATGAAAAATTTCCCCATCAAGTTACTTTAAAATTGCTGTTTCAAATTCTATACCCTAGTGCTCTCTGGTATTGATGACCATCTGGCCATTTTCTGGCACCTTATTTTGGGGATTAACTGAAAACACCATGAAAGCTTCTGATGTTTGTTACTTCCAAAACTGCAGTCTGGGTTCAAGGATCTGTTATATCACTTTTCATAATCTGCTTGTGCCTGGCTTTGTCTGTCTCAGAAACATTCTTATATGACTTCTTCCTCCTTAAATATTACAGTTTTACCTATCCCATACTCACATGACCTCTTAACAACTACTGTTCCACCCTTTCTTCCCTCTCTTTATCTTTCTCCACTTCTCTCTCTCCCTCTCTCCATACCAATCTTCACAACCCACCCCCACATCCAGGGAGAGAAAGATGTGCATTTGTATATCTATAAATATAACTTGCTGAGTCCATTTAGTGTACCTAATAGTAGATGGGTTAGGACCGATTGATTAAGATCAAAGGCTTGTCCCTGCAGAGAACTGATTCTCTTTTTCTTATTCATCATTAAATTCTTGTAATCTTTCATCCTAAGGTTTGTGCCTTGTAAGATTTCCCCATCAATACTAGGATTTCATCTACTGTTAATGTTTTGAAAATCTTATTCAGGATCATGCTGTTAGTGTGGTTTCCTCTCCTCACTCTAGAAATTTCATTTTGCAGAAGATAGGAATCATTACAGAAATCCAGTACTAGTCAAATTTTGGATACCAACTGACTGGGGCTGTACAACCTCAACTGATATATCTATAACACAACTGTACTTAAGGATCAGGGAAAATCTCAGCACTGGGTGGAGGAAAGATTTCAAGAGACAAAAGAACAGTGTGTCTACTGAAAAACTGTGCCTATATATGATAGGAAACCTGCACCCATGAAATCATTCTGAGGAGTTAACAAGCTGTGTTATCTGGAACTGAAGACACTAGTTGATTCCCAAGTTCATGTTTGACACAAGTCTCTGTTAGTGTGTTGTAACTTTCTATGTTCTAGGAGTTTACTATGGAAAATCCTGCCAAATGTACAGCTGGTACGTTTAATAAAGATAAACAATGAGAAATCTATACAGGGCTGTTCATTCCCACAGTCCTCTTCCGTGGACTGTGAAACCCCTGAGATCTTTCATATAGACACTAGTATATAGCCATATACTGGGATTTTCCAACACATACAGACCTTCCCTATGCTCTTATGTCAAATGGCATCACATCTATTCATACTCTGGACCTGAAAACTAAAGGCTAGCAAGTGGACCAGACCAATAAGTACACTTCTGTAATCTGTCTACCACTAAAATGGACTCAAGACCATGAACAGTGTAATGGGACACTGATAATATATTACTGTGATATATTTGTATCATACAGGTGACAGATGAGTCCTATTGAGTTCCTCTCCTTATCTGCAATGTTCTGGAAGCTTCATTGATGGGCATGCTTATAAATGGGCACTGTTGTGATCTGCACAGTACTAGCTGTCACTAACCTAATAATTACATTCAAAGGAAAGGTCCTATATTTAGTGCCAGGTCCAATTATCAGCAAATAGGGGATTGTCTCATGTTATACTTCCTTAAGTCAGATAGCATTGATGAGGTTCATCACTTGCCTTCCCAGACTGATGTTTCAGTGAATCACAGCTAAATCGCACAGCTGCAAAGCTAAATACACAATGAGTACTTCATAAATGACATTGATGCAGACCAAACCCTGTATCCATTCCACCACCATCCACAGTTTCCTGGTAGAATGGCAAATTCAGATTTTTTATACTGAGGTTAAGCAGTAGAAGGTGGATGGTCACCAAAGCTAATATTAATCTGAATTTTGCCTGAGTCACTAACTGGAATTGGCATCATCTTAAAGATTGTATACTGCAAGCACATTCCACAGCTGGAAATAGTGTTTGTCAAAGTCAAAGTCTATTTCCGAGGTGTTCAAACTTCTGGCAAGTTAAGGAACCAGGAGGTTCTATCTCTTATCCCCAGTCTTTTTCAGGTGCATTTATTCTTCGATAGTACCAGATAGTAAACCGCAAGGCTAAGTCTTCTGCTAACTTTTGTGTACCATCCCATAAAATTATATACTCTTTCTCTCAGATCTGCCACTTGAGTTTGAAGGAGGGAGTAAAGCTGGTCTCCTTGTTTGCCTAGTGCAGGTGCTGCAGCCTAGCCCACCTGTATAGGCATGGGAACACGGACATTGTCTGCTGCTATATATATATTTGTGACAGCCTTGGTATTTTATTTCAACTGCAAGGCCTCTTCCATGTGGGAGCCATCTCCAGGTTGTGCTTATTGGTGATAGGAAATAGGTGATGAGAACAACTCTACTTTTCCTTATATCTTCAGCACCTATTTTAAATATATAATTAAATTATTTATCTTCTCCCCTGCTGCTTTTCTTTTTGTATTCTCAACATGTCTTAAAGGCAAACCTCTTACCTGATCTGCAGCTCTTGTGAAAGAAATAGCGTATTGTAAAGCTGTTGAAATTGGTATAACTGTTGGTAGACCATGTCTAAAGATTTTGTCTTTTCATTCCATTTTCTAAAATTTAAACTTTCTTAATAATACATTCTCTCTTTATCATAAGAAATATGTGATTATCCTGGATCCATCCTTTTAATCCATGATTTATAATTATACCATTTTCTTTAATGTCGTTATAGCATAAGTATGCTGCGATTTCTTACTTAAAATTCTACTTTAATGAATGCCAGAAAGTATTGTTTTCTTTCCTTAAATGGGAGATATATCAGAATGGAATGTAAAATTCCCTGTTTCTCTCTGTGATTAGAGAAGAGATAGCATGCTTGAATTTTTAATTTATTCTTGAAAATCCATTCACAACATGCGGTTAAACTTTTATTAGATCCACACTCACCTATCTTTGCTTCTGACAAAGTTACTTTATTGTGTGGAAGGCAGTGGACATTCCAATCAATGTGAGACAACAGCCAATTAAAATAGTCTTTGAGATGGAACCAAGAAATAAGTATAGTTGTGGAGTAATCATTCTTTATTAGTTATATTCACATGAAGGATTTATTTTTTAAATGCAGTCTCAGCTGATTTTATGATAATGCAAGATTTTAACCCTCACACTTCACTGGGGGATATGGGAGGATCAGGAATTCAAGATCATTCTCAGTTCAAGGTCAGCCTGGGCTGTGTGAGATAATGTCTCAAGAAAACATCATAAAAATAAATGAACAAGTTTAACATGTTAAAATTGTTGTGGTTCAGCTTCAAGTAAGTGTGTGCGTGAAGGTGAAAATTTTGGTATTGCTTAGTTAATTCAGGTTTATTTCTTTAAGACCCAATCTTATGGGTTGAATATATGGCCCAGTCAGTAGAGTGCTTGTCATGCAAGCATGTGGACCTGGTGAGGAGTGCAGAACCCTCTTGAAAGCAGGGGCATGATGGTATATTCTGGGGAAGCAGCTGAAGTTAAATTGGCCAGGTGTCTGGCTTAATTGATGAGCTTTGAGTTTCATAAAAGATATTGTCTCAAAACAAACAAACAAAAATGTGGAAAGTGATTAAGGACAGATACTTGATCTCCAAGTCTTGTTTCCAAATGCAAATGTATGCATATGTCCTAGAATATGCAGATGCCCAAACCTATACTTATAATCACAGCAAACATTACAGTAACAATAACACACACACACACATGCATACACATGCACACACACACATTAGGTTGTTTTCTATTTGAAACTTGGCTGGTTGAATATTCTACGTAACACTAGTTATTTGAAGGTGAAATGTTTCACATTGTTTTGGAAGATTGTGTACTATATATGAGGGGCCTACCTGGAAGAAGGAAGTTCCTTAAGGTTTTATTGCTTGCCCCTGGTAATATTCTCTTTGTTTGCTGGATGACGGACACAAGAACAAACAGCTTCATATTCCTGTGACAACAGCTGAGAGCTAACCCTGTCATTCTGCCTTCCTCCGTGTGATAGACTGTTTCCTGAAGCAGAGACCCAAAGAAATCCATACATCATGAAGTTGCTTTTATATTTGGTATTTGCTCTATATAGTAATGAGAAAAGCAACAGACTCAGCATCCAGGCTGCAGCCTTTTAATCAAAAGATTTCAAAGCTGTTCTTTAGATATATAAAAAAAAGTAGTAAGCCTCATTATATCTTTTTTCCTTTGAAACGGAATCTCATTGGTCCATGATGATTTAAGTATCAACTTTCTTTCCACTCAGTACATACTTTTTATAGTTTCCTATTATTTTCATCTACTTGAAAAATCACCATCCCTTAAGATACAGTAAAATTGTTATCTCGGATTTCATAAGTGGCAGTACTGACTTCTTATGTTTGTCCAAAACTTGCACTTCACATCTGTCCGTCTCCTTAACCACAGCCTAGGACCTTAATTTCACCCACAGGACGAGCTTCTTCTGTAGGTTCTTCAGGACTGAACTTTTTCTTCAGACTAGCTCACCAGCACTTTATCTTCTGATTCATTTCTCCAATTGGAAACTCTCTTCACATAATAGATTCTATGGTTGAATTTAAACTAGACATATTTATGTGATATTTATATTTGGCATCAAGTAGTTTAGTAAATTCAATGTCTCATGGAAAAATGTAAAACAAATTTAAATTTTTTGATAAAATGGTAAATGACTCATAAAAACAAAACTAACAGAGAACCTTACACTTGCTCTTGAAGTCTTGATTGCTTGGGTAATTATTTTTCAATCTCTGAAATTTTTGTCTGTGTGTGTTATGTGTCTTTGAGAAGATGTTGCACTTAGATATTCCTTGGTGTTCTTTATTGACAAACATGCCATTAGCTACTATTTGTGCCTGGATAAAGTCAGGTTACAGTAATTAAGTACACTGATTGCAAGATTGTTCTTTATCGCCTGATAAAAGGAATAAATGGGGTGTGACTTTATCAGTACAATAAAAAGAAGAAACTTTGGAAATAATGTTTAACTTTATTTTTCATGATTAGAGTTTTTTGATGCATTTAAATTAAAATAGAATCCCATCACTCTCTTTCTTCCCTTTCTTTGTAGGCACCCTTCCCCCCAACTTCTCCCATGCTCTGCCACTCTTAAATTGATAACCTCTTTGTCTTTGACTATTATCTTCTCACATATATATAAATACACATTGTGTGCATGTATGTGTGTGTATGAATGCATACACACACAAACTACACACACAGACACACACACACACACCACTTTTGGGGTCTGTTTGTGTGGCTGTATGATTTCAGGCTTGAGTAAACTGCTTCATCCCTGGGAGGGACAATTCTCCCTTTCCTGACTTACAGGCATTAGGTGCCTGTAGTTCTTTATCTAGCTGTCATACCCCTCAGTGTTTTTCTCCCTTCCACATTACCATATTTATTGATACTAGCATTGTTGCAGTCTTGCTCATGCATCCATTTCTAAGACAGATTATTTGACTTCTTAGTATTCTAGCTCTTACAATCTTTCTACCCCAACTCTTCTACTGTGCTCCCTGAACCACAGATTCAAGAGTTAAGTTGTTAATGTATCCACTTTACTAGATTAGCATAATTCTTTACTACATCCTAAACTTAATCCTGATAACTACTGATAGTGCAGTTTCCACCCCTCATCAAAGAAATCTTTCCTTACAGCTAATAAAAACCCTCACAGAAAACCCCAACTGATAGTGTTAAAAGTATTCTTGGATATCTAAAATTTGAATCCAATTTCATGTATCAAGCATAAATTTATGCAGTGTGTTATAATCACTGGTGTCCTGATTCTTGGCAAGACCTTTAGCTTAAGCCACTTTATCAAATAAAATTGGGGCCTGGAGAGATGGCTCATCAGTTACAACGGCTTTCTGATCTTGCAGATGACCTGGGTTGGATCCCAGTACCTACATCAATTTTAGCTTACAATAGGCTGAAAATCTGGTTCCAATGTATGTCCTCTTCTTGTATCTATAGACACATAAATGCTTTTCAATCATACAACACACACACACAAACAATTATAAAATAATCTCTAAAACCCTGAACATTTATAAAATGAACTTTTTAACAAAAGGAAAATCGTCTTTATTCAAATTAACTAAATCCATGGGAACCACTGGACAGCTCATATTTGTTTCAAAATTATGGTTATCTACCAAAGAAGAGATTTTGAAAAAAGATAAAATAGCACCATTTTGTACAGTAAGATCAACAGTGACAAGACCGAGAATATAAGAGAACTGAAGAAAGATCATATAGAATAGTCCAGAGCCATAAGCATTTGGGGAACAATTTGGTTACCCAGAATTCAACTCTGCCTGTCTTCGGTGGTTGGTTATCCAATGGAAAGAGCCTAGGATTTGGGCTCATATATTCACACTATCCATTTTAATTGGTGGCGTTATTCTTCTTTACATGGATGTTTCCAAAACCATTCTTTCTCAGATTCCAACCATCAGTCAACATAGCCTAATTCATCAGACGATGCTTTAGGATTTAGACCTTCTAAAACTGAGTTTTCAGGGACTAAAATTCAAAGTTTACCACATTTAAACTACTGTGTCAGAGTTACTATCTATCTGGTCTGGAATAGGTGTTCAAGATATGTAGATTATTATAGATATTGATTTTTATCAGTGCAGCAACAAGATGTTTATTGCCTAGGCTAACCTAGATTAGTGCTACTGAAATTTGTTATATATAAGACTGTTGTTTTGTATATTGATTTGCACAATATTTTAAAAATATTTGGTTGTATATGTGCATTACATGAATGCAGAAGCCTCATATTTAGACAACTTTTTACATCATAAGAGAATTTTAGACCCCTTTTAAATGTATTATGTAATTATGTAAGTGTTCTTTTCTTAATTAACCATTTTTTGGAATTTTTTATCTCTTTTATTTCCTAGTGCTTTAAAGTGGAATTAAAATTTAAATGCAGTTGAATCTAAGATTGTGTGTGTGTATGGGTCTATGTCTGTATGTGTGTGTGTGTGTGTGTGTCTCTCTCTCTCTCTCTCTCTCTCTCTGAGACAGAGAGACAGAGAGAGAGAGAATATCCATGGATATTGGGATGTTTTCATTTTTGAAATAACATCACGTTTATAGTAATTTGGATTTTTTTCTTTCTCTACATTTTCTGTTATTTCCTGGAGACTTCAAAATCTCATGTAGGGTATCTGATTTATAAGTCAGTGCCTTGGAGGGAATAAAATGGGAAATAAATGTGTCTCTCATTCTCTCTCAGTTGGAATGGATATCAGTTGAATCATATTGGGAAAAAGCAGCAGCAATTTTAAATTAGTGTGAATCATCTATGAATGTACACCCTGAGCATCCTCCATCCTTTACTGTCTGCTTTAGAAAGAGGCACACACTCAGGAAAAGTGCATCTATCCATTGACGTGAAACATGTAAAATTTGATTTGAAATTGTAGAACATTCTTTCCTATTATCTTATTGTTACTGTTTTGAAAGTTTTAGTCCATATAAGTTACAACAAAATTTAGAGTAATGTCTGCATACTGGCAGATGTTATGCCCTTGAGGGTTCATGTCAGGTCACAAAATAATGAGAGAGTGTAAAAACAAACAAAAAATCCACCACACCATCCAACAACTTCCACCCTGGGCTTATGTCTGTGGTGGATAATAAGTTACAATGAAATTAATATAAAGTTATTTAATTTTTTTGTATTTTATAAAATATCATCACAACATTTCTCCCCTTCTGTTTCCTTTCTCCAACTTCTCCTCTGTTGTGGAGTATTTGTTTAATTAGGCAAATAACAAACATATGTGTTACATTTGCTTATACTGCATTTGTTTAACTATGTAAAGATATGTTCCATTTGTATTAAATAAAAATTAACCAGAGAGGTGGGGTTAGCACCTAGTTAATGGGAAGTAGTAGGGAAGCATAACATGGGATTCTTAGTTGGGAGAATGTGGAAGAGAGGCTTCTGGGAATGCCAGCTAGTTGTTTATTCTGCTATAGGCTCATGGAAAAAAGAAAAGAATAGATTGTCTTGCTAAAACCAAGAAATCATTTCTCCTCCTTGATATTGGTCTTGAATACCAAAGCAAGCTCTCAAGTCAAGCAGCTGCATTTAAAATACAATGACCCCACACTTTCGGTCTATAATCCTGAGCAAGTTTGTTGTTTCTTTGAGAATCAGAATTCTTCTCTGAGAGATAATGATAGTAATTGATTATGACTCACAGACTTCTACCAAGAATCCAATAAGAGAGCATCAGTGCAACTGTTTAGCACAGCATTTTGTATAGCAGACATGTTTGATATGGTTGGTTTAAATTCCTGAGCAGTGTCATCAGTGTTAATCAGTGATGGTGGTGATATTTCCCTATGCACCTCCTCGCTTCTGTGGCTCCTTTAGCATGATAATTACCCCTGTGAATGGAGAAATCCAGATATCAGATTTACTGGATTATACAGGTATGATAGTTCTAATTTTCAACTTGACACAATCTAAAATCATCAGGTAATGTGAAGTTGTCTAGATCAGTGGTTCTCAACTCATGTTTGAGAACTTTGGCAAACTTCTGTCTCCAAAAACATCTAAATTATGATGTATAACAGTATCAAAATTAAGGTTATGAAATAACAAGGAAAATAATTTTGGTGGGGAGCGGTCACCATAACTTGAGGAATTGTATTAAAGGGTCACATCATTGGGAAGGATGAGAACCACTGGTCTAGATCAAGTTAACCTGTGGGCATACCTGTGAGTGATTATTTTGATTATGTTAACTGAAGTGCAAAGACCCAGCCCACCCTTCTTAGCACCATTCCCCAGACAAGTGATTTTGGGCTGAGTTAGAATATAGAAAGCAGAGCAGTCTAAAAATAAATCTTGCATGCTTAATTTCTATCTTCCCTTTACTGTGGATAAAGCTTCTGATGGCAATTGTGATAGCAGACTATTATGTGGTCTGTCTGAGGGGAAATGAGCCCTTTCTCTCTTAAGTTGCTTGCTTTCAATATGCTTTATTAGAGCAATAGAAAAAAACTAGAATATCATGATTGCCTAAAGAAGATAATTCAAAGTCAATCAGTTTAATGGGTATAGATAATGTTAGACTTATCTTTCTCTTATACCAAACTCCAGGCCTACCAACACTGATGGAATACTCTAATTCTGTGAAATTTGCTTTGGCAAACTGGGTGTTTGTGGTATCTTTACTAATTACCAATGTAGGCTAAGGGTACAGATGACCTTAGATCTCAACAGAAAATGAGATCAGTTGGACAGCATGAACTAAAATGGAAGAATGCCTTTTTCCCCCTGAACAGTAGTCTTCGCCAGTTCCTTGATTATTGGAAAACCAAATATTCCGAGGCTTTGTGAGAACATCAAATGTATAGTTGTTCTAGGAAGGTCTGAAGAGCCATGGACATGAGAGGACAGGAAACAACATGACGAATTGACATGGCTCTTCTCTAACCCTGAACACCACAGTGGCTCCCATGGACTCACAGGATGGCTGCTCATTCTGTGCTTAATGCAGGTCACACAGCTTTCCCTGTCAAGGTCTCCTGACGGTTAGTCCTCTTTGTTTAGGAGTCTGGACAGATTAGCATCCTGCTAAGGTTCACTGTCCAGTAAATCCCAGGGATTTATGTTTTAAAACTTCTAACGCTTTTGCAAAATGGACTTTCTATTTCATCCTCTTTTTGTCACTTTTACTCTGTTAACAGGGAAAAATATTCATTTCTAGAGTGCCAGACTTTCTCTGTCTTATGACAAGACTTACAAAGAATGTTAAAGGACTCTCATATTTTATCTCATAAAAATTTCCCTCAGCACATGTTAGAGTTGTGTAGTTTGGTCTTCTTGTGGGACTCCTAACAGTGGGAGCAGGGCTGTCTTTGACTATGTTACCTGCTTTTGGGACCATTTTCTCCTACTGGGTTGTCTCCTCCAACCTAATAGGAAAGGAGGTACCTAGTCTTGCTGCAAATTGAAAGGCCATGGATGGCTGGTACACATGGGAGGTTTGTGCTTTTCTTTTTTTTATTTTCTTTATTATTATTAAAAATTTCCACCTCCTCCCCTCCTC
>LOEQ01003395.1:44597-65006 GCA_001685075.1 Bramus lutescens
AGGAGGTGGAAATTTTTAATAAAAAAGTATAAAAAAATAAAATAAAATAAAAAAAGAGAAAAAAAGTTCTAGGCGTCAAGTTCAAGGAGACAGCCCATCTCAAACAAAAACTGGAAGCCAAAAGAACATCAACTAAAGTTTTTTTCTTACATCCATGTACACATTTACATATGCAGATGTGCACACACATACACAAATTGATCTCTTTACATACAAATAACATCCTTATCTCAGATCTATTTTGTATTTATAACTTTAAAAGACAATTCTCTATAGTTTGAGGTGTGTTTTGATTGTGATAATAGATGAGATAGAAGCAAAGGAAGAAAAATATGGAAGGGACACCAAGTATGTTAGTGAGAGCTCAGGTTTGTGAGAAGCAACGTTGAACTGTAAGTGGTCACTCAATTCAGAAACTATGCCACCTTGAAAGGGGGAACAATTTGCAATGAGATTGCCTGCATTCATAAAAGAATCTTAACAGTTCTTACTTTGTAATATCTTGAGAAGGTAAAGGAAGCATTCCTTCAAATGGTATATGATATTGGTGTCCTAGGTAGCTTTATTTGTGAACTTGATATAGCTTTGAGCCACTTGAAAAGGGAATCTCAATTTTGGGATTGGGCAAATCAGGTTTCCATGTGGACATTTCTGTTGGGGAATTTTCTTGATTGTTCATTTATGTAACAAGATCTAGCCCATCATGGCTATCCCCACTCTCTGGGCGAGTTGTGCCAGGCAGTATAAGAAAGCTACATAAACATAATAAAGATGTGAGATTACTGGCAAGCAGCAGTTTTTACATGGTTTATTCTTTAGATTCCTGCATCTGGGTTCCTGCTTAGATTTCCCTCTGTAATGCAGTGTACGTGGGAGTTTAAAACAAATTAAACACATTCCTCCAAAGAGATATGTTTTGTAAGAGGATATTAGCACAGGAACAGAAAGGAAACTGGTAGGATAGCAAGATGGTTCAGAACTTAAGGGTACCTATTGCTTTTGCAGAGCACCCCAGTTAAGTCCTTTGATTCCATACAAGGTATTTTATGAGCACCTAATAGTCCAGATCTAGGGAACTGCACGAACTCTTCTGACCTCCACAGGTGTATGCACTCACAACCATTTGCTCACACATAGACAAACCCACGTACATGTACTTATGAATAAAATAAAAAAACAGATAACTAGAATATGCTGGTAAATATATATTTCAAAATAAATTTTCTTTTGAAAATACAGGTGAAGGAACCACAATTTTACTCTCTACACTTATGAAAGAGTTTGAAATAAAGAGTCATCCTTACAGAGTAGGGTCAATGCTGAAACAAGCCTGAGTTTGGTATTTCCTATATTCAAGATGTGTGATTCTAATACAGAAACACATTAGTGGAGTCCTAGAATGCACTTCCCCTGTATCACTCAGAATTTTCAGAAGCACTTCAATTTTTGCTTTTGTTTTCTATCAACTTCTTAAATTTATTTCCACCAATCTTCAATTGGACTGCTGTTAGAGTCTTCTCGAATTCCCAACAGACCCATGAAAGCATTATGTGATTTACACTCTGGTTCTCTTTATATTTCCTGCTATGGATCCCATTTCCCATTCCCTGTGTTGGCAGAACTTTGGAATGTCTAATAAATAGCTCACCCTGAAAAGCTTAACATTGATTATCCATTTGATCATGTGTATGCATACAATAAAACATACATCATTTATTGGGAATAGAAGAGAAGAGAGAGAAATTCCCTTAGATACTCATTTTACTAAGTATTCTAACACTTACTTTTACCTCTTTAAGGAACAGTATATTTTGGACTCACAACACAGCTCCTTCAGTAAATTTTTTATCTTGTAAGCACATAGACCTCAGGCCGATCCCTAGAACCCATGTGAAAAAGAAATGGATGGTGATAGGCATGGAAAATTCCAGTGCTGGGGAAGTAGAAGAAGGAAGATTCCTGGAGCTTAATGGACCAGTTAGTCTTGCCTACATAGTGAGCTCCAGGCCACTAAGAGAACTTGCCCCCCAAAAACAATGGTAGCAGGCACCCAAGGTTGTTCTGCCTACTAAAATATACACATGTATGTATGTACCTCCTGGTGGGGAATAGAACACATTACCTATGACTTTATCAATTAAAGCAAACCATCATTTTATTGTTTCCGGAGGGGGAAACCTGCATTAAAATGTTCAATCATACTATACATTTTCACAGTTGGATAGAAAATAGAAATAATATTAAATAAGTTTTATCATGACAATCAGAGTTATAAAACTTTCTGTTGAAACATTATTTGGAGTGAGTGTATATAAGAAAAGTGACCTCAGTTAATGATAAGAGACCCTCAATGAAGCTAGTACACTAGACTATTATCCACTCCTATCATTTAGCAAAAACCATAAACTCGTTTACTGTTAGAGAATATGTGGACAGTATCATCTGGGAAAAACTACCGGAGGCTAAACAATGCAAGCACAACTACCTCATCAGTTACATCTCCTGTCACCATGACCCGACATCTGACAGAGACAGCTAACCAAAGGAGAAGCTTGTCTCAAGGTGTCAGAAAGCAGTCCTTGGCCACTTGTCTCTGTTTTAGAGCCAGAAGCAAGGCAGAACATGATGGTCCCGGGAGAGTGTAGCAGGAGCTGTTCATCTTATGGTGGACAGAAAGCATAGACAGCCCTTAAGCAGCTGAGGACAAGGCATGCTCCTGGTCACCCATTTCCTTCAGCAGATGGTTTCCCAACCTTAAAATACAGACTTATCTGTTGGAGGACATATAACCCAGCATAAGAAGTGAGAAGAAGCTCTTCATCTGCTTTAGGAGTCCATTCGATAGCTCTGAAAATCTATGAGTCTTTTCCATTTGTGCAAAAATTCCCTGGACACCTTTTTCAGATTTAAATTTTAAAGACTCCATTACTTTAATTAAAACTTTGGCTATGTTTATACTAAAAAAGTCACTATTGCTCTGTAAGGAAATAAAATATACTAATAAAATAAAAAATATTTTTCTTTGCATAGTAATAACTTTAGAAAAATTTTGATGGTAAAAATATTTATTAAAAAGTCATGTTTTATTAAAAAGACAAAGTAAACCTATAGATAGATTAATCCATGTTTATATATAAACATGTATATAAACATATATACTTATACATGCATATATATATACACACACACACAAATCAAATGAAATGAGCATATTTGGGACTATTTCAGTAAATTTTGAATTGCCTATATTTCTTCCTGGTTTTGGAGGGAGGAGGGCTGGCTTAATGCTCTGGGGCTTTCTACAAAGCAGAGGCTGCTATTGAGTATGCCCTGTTCTACATCTGCTTTATGTGTCCTGGGATTAGAGAAGTTCTGTGCCATTCTCAGCACCCTAAACTCCTTACATCAAGTAGAACTTTGGAAAATTGCACAACAAATACACTGAAATTACTTAGTATTTTTTCCTGAAAGAGTGAATATTTTAAAAATATTTAAATTTGAGTGTCATAAAAACATGACGTAATATGGTAATCTCTTAAAAAATAGGTCTCTTTGCGAGTCAATTTTGAAACATAAACATGACTTAATTTAAAACTACATATATGACACATTAGTCCGAAAAATAGTAAACATTTATCATTAACTTATCTGTAGACAAATCAGATGAAGAGGATCTTATCTATTTTCCAATATGTTCTAATTAAATGCTTATGCACATTTAACATACCTAGTACATTTATATAAAGAATATAGTTGTAGTTTAAATATTTTTTGATTGTTGTAAAGGTTTACTAAACAAATTGAATCATAATTTTGAAAGTGTGAAGGTATTCCATCCATTATGAAAGATAGTCTATCAAACTAAAGTTAAACCAATTGCCAATGAATGCCCCGAGATACAAAGTAAAAGCCTTGTACTTCTGGACAGCAGTTAATGGATGGCCTCACCCACAAACAACACCAGCTGTTCGATAGAAGGAACTGCTTCGTGTTTTCCATATTTGGAAAGGAAACTGATCTGAGGTTTTAATTTGTGTTTTTCTCAAAACATCAGTTACCAAAATTACTCTTGTTGCCTGTTTCCCACTTTACACTTGTTTCCAAAAGTAGAGTATAGGGGCTAGAGCGATGGCTAAAGTATTAAGAACTTATATTAATTATGCAGAAGACCTGAGTTCAGTTACACATAAAAACTTTGGGAGGATAACAATGCCCTGTAATTCTAGCTCCAGAAAACCTGACACCCCTTGTTGATCTCCCTGAGTATCTGCAGATATGAGTGCGTGCGTGCGTGCACACACACACACACACACACACACACACATGCACACACACACTACATGTATATATTAAAATGTTTGCATTTTAATCTTATTTGCATAAGCAAAAATAATGCTAGGCGACTACTTAGCAGTCAATGACTAGTTGTGAAAACCTTGAATATATTCATATAATAAAGTAATAGTATTTAGCCTCTCTTCATAGCAAGAACTTACTATTTTATGAATTCAATGAGAAAGAACTGCTAACCTCACAAATAAGAGTGAGTCAATGGTGTCCATTGCTCCAGCCCTAGGAAACAATTAATTGAAACTGTGATCCTCAACTCCTTAGATTAAAAGCTGTCAAATATCTGTTCATTATGAAGTAAAATGAAAGAAGATAAAGAACAAAGAAGTGTTTATGGTATCTGATCAACATTCAGTAATGTGATTTGCTCAAGGGTGATTTGAAGTTTAACCATTCTATTACTTTGACTTAATTTTGCTCTTTTGTGTTAAATCAGTCTAATATTCAAGGGAAATCTTGGTCTCAACATTGCTGTTGCTGCTCTATTGAGTTTTTCCTGAAATGAGTTTGTGTGGCTACTTAACTTAATAATAAATCATTTAAGAACAGATATTTTGATTTAGTCAGAAGCTGTGTGTGTATTCATATCAACAAAACAATAGGTATAGCCATTATTTTTTATAAAATGTTGTATAAAATCTGAAGCCTCAAATAACTCAAGAAAACCTTCTTAACTGTGTTGATTTCTTCTATTTCTCTTGCCCTCTTTTGACTCATCTTTTGTTCTCTGTGTGTGTGTGCTCTTTCCTCTGTCTTCCTGCTAATAGAACCCCCACATTTGTTAATTTTATGTAATTTTATTCAATTAAAACAAAGAAACAACATTTAAACAATATGCTTGATTCTTCTTTATAATTGACCTAAAAATGAAAAAGAACAAAACACTCACTGTTTCAACAAATAACATGGCAAGGAACACATAAGTGAGTAAATGGTTTTATTGTCATTGTTGTTACGTCGTGTTGTGGTGTGTGTATGTGTGTGTGTGTGAATTGCTCACAGTTCTGCTTGGCAAAGCTGATACACAGCTCAGACATCCATTCACCAAAGAAGAGAGGCCTCTGCATAGAAGGAAACTGTACTCTCCTTTCTTATGGCTGTCACATACTCTGGTGCCAATAAAGCTGTCAGGCAGATGTTTTGGCTTAAATACCCATGGCAGTAACTTTATTGAAAATCAACACAAATCATGGGCCACGATCAGTTCTTACTCCCCAAAGAAACAGTTAAGTCAAAGTGACAGCTCAGCTGGCCTCATGAGAGGGAACCAGATCTCCAGGTTGAAGTACAAGGCTCTCTGTCACAGTGGTCCAGCTGTCATCAGGTCAATGTCCTTTCTTTATTTGATTTTACTCTTATACTAGTCCTACTCATTTTCTAGAAAGAAGAAAGAAGCAACAACAAGAAAGGGCTAATAGAGCTGTCAGGTGAGGACTGTGTATAAAATCAATCCCATTAGCCCGAGGAAAATGCAATGCTAATGTTTGAGAGATGCTCATCTCTGTGTGTGTCCTGGGTTCTACAGGACTTCTTGTTATAACAATCAGCATATTGCTTCCACAAAATGCCTCCTTACAAGTTCCTTAATAATCCAAGATGGTTACTCATGATTTTTAATGTGACACAATATTTAGTCACTGTCAAACTGCTTTTAGATTCATATAGTGTTGTCTGTTTCCTTTGAGGATATGGAAAAGTGGGAGAAAAGATGTGTTAAAACAATGTCCACTAAAGTGCAGATAAATGTATCCTGAAACAGGATTAAATTTTGTATTCTGTGATTCTATATCCTCCATCCAACATCTATATAATCAGGCTCCTTTTAGTATAGCTTAATATCTGCATGGATATATTTTGTATTATAGTTCAACAACAGCAGCAAAATAATGTTGAAAGGAGGCTGCTAGTTAGTTCTCAGCCACTTAGCCCCTAAATAATCACACAGAAACTGTATTATTTAAATCACTACTTGGCTCATTAGTTCTAGCTTCTTATTGACTAACTCTTACATCTTAATTTAACCCATCCCCATTAATCTGTGCATCACCATGTGGCTGTGGCTTACCGGAAAACATTCTGGTATCAGTCTCTGGTGGAACTACATGGATTCTCCTGACTATGCCTCCTTTCTCCCAGGATTCAGAGTAGTTTTCCCCACCTAGCTCTATTTCCCTATAGCTCTGCTGTAGTCCCAAAGCAGTTTCTTTATTTATCAATGGCAATTACAGCATACAGAGGGAAATCCCACATCAAAATAATAATAATGATAATAATCCTAAAAAGGACAGCATAATTTCCCATTGGATAAAAACAGTTGTCACACAAACCTGATGACAAGAGTTCAAAAGTTGTAGAAGAGAACTGACACCATAAAATTGTTCTCTTTCCTCCATATATGTTCATCTGATTTGTATATCCACAATATACATCACATATGCACAATAATAAAAAATGAAATATAAACATTTTTTGCTTCTAGTTCTGTATTTGAGTATGTGTAAGGTGGAATTTATGCACCTGAAGTCATATGCTCACAGAATCCAGAAGTATAGTGTCCTTTGGAGCTGGAGTTAAAGGCAGATGTGATTCAACCAATTGGGCACTGTAAACCAAAATCACTCAGGTTCTTTGCAAGTACATTGACAGTTGTTAGCCTTGGTCATCAATATGGCTTCTAAATAGAAATCTTATAATTTTATTTTGTCATAATAGTAATAATAATAATAATAATAATAATAATAATAGTAATACCAAACCTGTATGTTCTACGTTGGCCCACAACTAGCTTCACTGGATTATGTATAACCAATGAAGATGAATTCAGGTTAGCATTCGATAGAACTGAAGTTTACTTGTTACTTTACTTATTCATTCATTCATTAATCTAATTCAGTCATTTCAGCTGTCATAAAGCTATCCACTAACTTCAGAATAAATAGAATGGAGATGGTTAGGAAGCCCAAGCCTCTTTAATACCATAGTAATTGATGCTATGTGACCTTAGCATCAACTTATGTCCAGTGTCCTCAGCATATAACTGATGTTGAATGAATAGGAAAAATGAAAGACACAATTATGTGTTTACAGTGTAGAATGACTGCTCTTAGCAAGGTTCACATTTAACTTAGACAAGAAATCAAGTATGAGGAAGGCAGAGGTTCACACTAATTGTCTTTCCCCATTAGTCCCCATCTTCCTTTAAAGGTGGGCTAATGTGCAGGGATCTTTTCCTGCTTTAGCATACAAAGCTTGCCTGATGATTGGAGTGCATAGCTAGACACTAGTCAGCCATAGAGGTCAGGCAGTGATGGCACACACCTTTAATCACAGCACTAGGGAGATGGAGACAAGAAGGGATATGGCTGAGTGGAAAGAAGAATATAAGGCAGAGGAGATGGAGTTCAAGGCATTCAGTCTGAAGATTCCTAGAGACAGAACCTTGTCCCTTTGGTTTGAGCATTTGGAGAGGTAAGAACTCTAGTGGCTGGCTGCTCTGCTTCTCTGATCTTTCAGCTTTCAACCCCTGATATCTGACTTGAGGGTTTTATTTAATAAGACTAATTAGGATTGCACTACACTCATGTGTAGAGTCGAAGTCACCACCCACCTCACTGAGAAGGACTGGATGGTTAAGTCCCCAGGATCCTCCTGTATTTTCTCCCTTCCCTGTGACTACAGGATGTGCTGCTGTGCTCAGCTTTGATGGAATCCATACAATCAAAACCATTGGTTCTATGATAAAAATACAGAGCTGAAAGCCTCAGTTTACTCAACTTTTGTCAATCAGTGGGTACTTATCACTGTGATTCACAAGTTTATCTGTATAAAGTCTATCATTCCCCTAATAATGAACTCATAGCTCACTGTTTGGTAATTCAGGCCTGATAGAATTTCATTCAGCACACATATTTTCTTTGAAAGACATGTCACAGCTTTTTTAAGTTAAGAACAGTACACTTACAAGCCATTATAAACACCAGCATTACCAAAATTGCAAGAAAAAGAATATTACAAGTAGACCATGAAAAGGACACACTCTTCATTATAAGACAGCTAAAATATGCAGAGAAAGTCATCTAGCTTCTTGGGTGCTTTAGATTTTTCAAAGTTCTAAGTAACTCATGTGAGTAACAGGAAGAATCAAGAGCACTGAATGTAAGACTAAAGTTATTTCGTGAATGAGAAAATTTTGAATTTTATAATAATTATGACATAGTATGCTTATACGTTTGTGTTTGTGTGTATCTAACATATTCTAGGTGGCAATAATCACTACAGATGAAGCCTAGCCAAGCAGAGGTATAGATAGCTGTTTCTGTGACAAGTGTGACATATAGTAGCCATCAATCACCTCCATTGTACCACACAGCTCAATGGCACTGAAGAAATTGCCAAGTTGGTATTTCCCCTAAAGGACATCCATGTAAAAGACATCATGTTCAGATGCCATATGACTATGTATAAGGGGCTTATTTGAGGATATGAAGGCTGAAGTGGGTCAGATGAGATTGTGAAAAAGGAGGGTGCAGAGATCTGGCAAAGGAGCCGGCCCTGTGGAATTAGAGAATGCAAATGGCGCATCTTCCCACTGTGGCTGTGAGAAGATGAATGGTACAGGTCATGTTGAAAATGTAACACTTTCAAGAATATATGGAAGGCTGCTAAAAGTCAAACTATCCATTTAAGATACCACTAAACCCCACATTTTTTAGTAATTGTGTCACCGAAAAACAATGGTGCTTTACAGTAGCCTTGTCAGAAGTGATCATGTTTGGACTACATTGATACACTTCACAGGATTAGTAGATGTAAACCATTTATGGAAATAATGCATTTGATGATAACTCTGTGAGTTTTCTGTGAGAGATGGGAAAATGGAATGCATTAAGACAAAGGGAGACAACTCTGTAAGATATTTGGAGGAAAAGTCTGGAAACTATATAAATTATATAATATATATCAGAAGTCAACAGCATATGGATGATGATAGTAGCCAAGACACAAGGAAGGGAAGCTGAGCATACGTGTTCAGAAGAAAGAGTCCCAGAGATTGAGTTTCACATTGAATCAGTACACAATTTTGGCTCTTAGAAATTGTTAATATCTGCTTCATCAACATGAGTCCTAGCAAATGCTCCTTGAATCCATGAGGCTTTTTTTTTAGTCAATTGCAGCGATACTATTGTACATTAATCCTTAAAGTCTAAATGGAAAGGCAATGGTGTCACAGAGATAAAATAAATCAAATTTTGTTTTAAAGGTCACAACATGTGATTTTGTGTTCTGTAGCAACAAAGGCAACGTCTTAAAAGAAAGAGGGTTTGGTAATTAGATGAGGTGGCTCTAGTAGTGTGCTCTTATATTTCCAGGAGCAAGGAACAGCAAGGCAGGAGGACTTTCATGTCTAAGATCAGCCTGGCAAATTTAACTAGCCCTTATATTAAAATAATAAGTGATATATGTATAAACAAATAAATGAGATTGGAAGTGAAGCTCAGATAGACAGCACTTGCCCAGCATTTTCCAGGTCCTTCTGGCTTCTTTTTCACCTCCATTTAAGTGGCAGTTTAAGAAAGAAAAGGGAGAAAGTGAATCTTAATGGATTAGTTCTCATGAGACTCACTTGTAGGGTCAGAATGCTGCTTCATTGGCTGTCAACATTAATCAGTATACAGAAGCCCTACGTATCTTTAGCTTACCTGGTACCAGACTCCTTGGCTCAAATCTCTCCTCTGACCAGATTCTCCAATTTGCTCAGTGAGTGGCTTTATCTTATAACACACCACATATCATTTTAGAAGCTATTGTGTCAGTTATCCTAAAAATACATTCTTAGGCCTTCCTTTTTCCAAAGTATCTCTGGCTTTTTGTCATTTTATTTTTAATATTTTTACTTCCTCCCATTTCCCT
The DNA here is from genome assembly GCA_001685075.1 of Bramus lutescens. Classification (NCBI taxonomy): domain Eukaryota; kingdom Metazoa; phylum Chordata; class Mammalia; order Rodentia; family Cricetidae; genus Bramus; species Bramus lutescens. The sequence continues at coordinate 54,858 of LOEQ01003395.1, forward strand.
CTCCCTCCCCCTCCCTCTCCAGTCCTAAGAGCAGTCAGGGTTCCCTGCCCTGTGGGAAATCCAAGGTCCCCCCACCCCATCCAGGTCTAGGAAGGTAAGCATCTGGCTTTTAAACAATTGCTTTGTACAATTGTGTCTGTGTTTTCTGTGGTTTTTCAATACATTTGGAATCAATTTGGTTTGTCTTCTAAAATTCTTACCACCCACCCATCTATTTGTCCTTATGTCAAAAGTTAGGAAGCATGGCTCTCAATCCGTAAATCTGAGGGAAAAACTTGATAAACTGGAAGAAAATGGAATGGTCTACCATTAAAGGGCATACAATAAAGGTCCATGAGTTGCATGCCAAACTCAGTTGCCCATTGCCTTATATTGTGAATTTAAAAGTGCTTTTGCCTTTAGCCTCCATATGTTTCTCCACATCTGTAGCTTTCTATCTTTTTTTGTGAAACTAAGCTTTAAATTAATGTCAACCCTGAGTACCCTTCACTTCTTGTGCAAACACACTTGTCAAAGCAATGTATAATCTTTTATTTCCAAAATTATAAATTTAATGTGACTAAATGCACTATATTTTTGAATGTTTATTTTTAGTGTGTGTGTGTATGTTTGTGTGCATGTGTGTGAGTGCAAGTGCATCGGGAGAACCAAAGAGGACCCTGGCACTCTATTGTGAGATATGAGTGTGGATATGAACTCCAGTCCTGTGCAAGAGCAGCACGCATTCTTTATTTGGCCATCAGCCATCTCTTAGTCTCATGCTTCCCAATTTTTCAAACAGCAGTCCTTGAATTAGCTAAGCAAGCTGCTAAGTATCTTAGACTGAACTAATGCTCAGAACCTTATGTACATCGACTTGGGCAGAAGATGTTATGAAGAGTACAATGGGTTATAAAAATGAAGGCTACGTTTTAAATAAATAAATTATAATTTAAAAGATATTTATAGCAGTATATGTATTCATATACATGTTTTAAATATATATTATATCCATGTGTAAAATTTAATCATCTTTCCTTCTCAGAAGAAGATTGATATCTCCAGTTTGCTGCACTTCATCATCTCCCTTTCTTAAAATCATTTCATATATTCATCAAAATTAGGGCCTTTATTCTGGAATCAGATGGGAGTGAAGTAAAGTCTTTGCTTTTCTCATTTGCATAATTGCAAAATTTTGATTTATGTATTAACCTGGCACTAATTCCCTCTCCTTCTTGGCTGTGTCTTTACAGTTAGCAGTAAGCTTATTTTTTTTTAGTACATTAGCTCTCTATTACTAAATTTCAGTTTGAATTCTTTGTGAATTTTTTCTGCTCCCGACACATTCTCTCTGTCTTTTTCCATCAAACAGGCTTCTGTTGTGGGAGTTTATTAGTTGCTTTCTGTGAAAGAAAGGCTCTTTTGTATTGTGCCATGGCTTGCTTGCTGCCCTGGCTTTCAGAGGCAAACCCTGGCGGCTTCTTCTTGGGCACAGTGTGCAGATATCAGCGATCATCACTGTAGCCTAACTGCATTAGTCCAATCAAGCTTTTCTCCGTGCACAGTCCTCCTTACTCTCTGTCTTCCGTCCCTCTTTTTAAAATGGGGGGGAACCTGAGAAATCATTCAGTGTGCCAAGTGCTTGCTATGCAAGCATGAGGACATGATTTCTGATCCCCAGAATCCATGTAAAATCATGATCAGCACATGATACTGTGACCCCAGTCCAGGATAATAAAGACAAGAGGAAGCCTGAAGCAAATAGTGAGCTTTGGGTTGACTATGAAGCCCCGTGTCAAAAACTAAGGTGCAGAGATAGAAGAAAGTTATTTTGATGTCAGACTTTGTCATCTGCAGGTGCAAGCCTAGAATAACATACCTTCAAACACACACACATACACAGCTTATGAGGTTAAATTAAATTAAAAGTACCTGCAGTACATTGTCTGCCCTCACCTCGCAGCCACAGACATGGCTCCTAAGGAAAGACTGAGGCTTCTTGTACATTTCAGAAAAAAGAAAGAAGCCAGGCCCAGTGTATGCATTTCTCTGGTATGGATGATTCAGGTGGGCCACATACAGATGTCTTCCTTCATGTCTGCTTTGATGCTCAAATGAAAGAAAAGAATATTCTTTGGTTCACTAATGCAGGACCAATGCATGATGGGTATCAAGTGGTAAGGGAAAAGACTGGAAGAGGAGACTGGTAGGGAGAAGTTGGCCATTATTTCAAACCATCCAGATCTCTCCAGTCAAAATGATGATTCCACAAGGGTGGTTTAACAGTTCTTAAAATGGACTTGGAACTTACTGTACCAAGCATTTGTCCTTTCCCAATGAGAATTTAGTGATAAAATATCTCAGTAGTGAAAAAAAAATCCCTCAAAGATTAGTCTGAAGAGTCTTCAAGGCTGTCTGGATTCTGGAGCCCTCTAGAATCCCTAGTTTTCTGAACCATGTACTTCACGTGGAAAAAGACATGCAGATGATTGTTGCAAGGGAGAGGGCCACTTGTTTGTCTTAGCCACCTGGCTAGCTTACACCTGAAATAACCACACAGAAACCCTATTCATTAAAGCAGGGCTTGGTCCATTAGCTCTAGTCTCTTATTGGCTAATTCTTACATCTTAATTGAACCCGTTTCTATTAATCTGTGTATCACCAGGTGCCGGTGGCTTACCAGGAAAGATTCAGCATGTCTGACTCTGGCGGCTCCATGGCAGCTCTCCCCCTTTCTTCCTCCCAGAATTCAGTTCTGTCTTCTCCGCCTACCTAAGTTCTGCCCTATCAGGCCCAAAGAATTTTTTTTTTATTCATTAACCAATGAAAGCAACACATGTACAGAAGAACCTCTTACACCAGATGATGCATTTTGCTATATTTATTAATAAGGTTTCCAATGTGTATGCTTCCTAACTGTATCTCAGAGTCCTGTGTTTATGGTGAATATTAAATATTTGTCACACCAGGATGCAAATGGAACAATAAGAAAACTACCAGGGACAGCGAAATATAGAGACCATTAATGTAGTTTTAATGAAGGTCTTGTTCCCTGCTGTTATGACGCCATTCAGTTGTTCTGCCTGAGAGAATAGCTAATAGGAGGGGTGTGTACAAAAGATACCACAGCTACTTGAGGGCTTCTCATGATGAAGGCTGACATTACCGTAGACATTTGTGAGGGAAATATAGGGAAAAATAAATGAAATTTAAAATACCACAGTAAAGAGAACTGTCTGGTTTTGCATTTTTTACCCCTCTGGCCAGCAATGTGAACGAGACAAATGATTTTAAAAGCAACTTAAAAGTAAGCAGGAATGGGCAGTAAAAAGACAAATCAATAAATAATTTCTGACATTTAGTCAAAACATTATTTCAGAGTTGACTTAATGATTTTATAGCATTTTGAAAATATTTTTACCCGAAAGTCTTTCTGTTATCATTTTTAGTATTAAAACTTAGGATTTTTGTCACATTTTCTGTACATTTGATAAATTTTAGTATAACATGCCTTTTAAAATTATGTCAAAGTCTATTGCCATCATGTTAGTTATACTGAGCCTCATCTTAGGTTGTGACCAAATGGCTAATTTATTTCACATGAATCATATATTTTGAAGATACCTCTCACTGTCCTGCTGGTTTAAAATGGAAGGAGCATGTCTACATGTACCTCTATTCATGCATGTAATCACTAACAAATGTATGTACTTTTGTCTACAGTTACTTTTCAGTCAAGCGACCACAGCCCTTTAAGGGATATTGAAATACATAGAGAGCATGAGTCATGCTTGATAGTTCCTGGTGGTTAAGGACCCATCGGGGTACTTTCATGGCTTTTGTCCTTCCTGGATTCTACACAGTAGAGACAACATAACTGGGAATGTGTCATGTAAGGACTGAGTCTTTTCATAGACCAGACTGCTCAATCCAAACTAAGGTTTCTCTTTTGCTTATGTTTTGTTGACTAGAATGTCATGTGGATCCTAGACTATCTTCAAACTAGTTTACATACCTGAGGATGACCTTGAACTCCTGATTTTTTTGGTCACTACCTCCCAAGTGCTGATGTTATAGACTTGAAAACCTTCAGCACTAAACTGCTGATTCTTGAGTAAATATATATAGTTAACACAATGAGCAGAAGTCATTGGAAAGACCAAGAGCCAAAACCATTAATAACTGACACCGTGGTTCTACACACCTCTCCTGAACTATGAAGTTGGACAATTTAAAAAAAAGTAGGGGTGAAATAATCTTACTTAACTTAAAATGTTAGCATGTAAAATTTGATGTTCAATGTCTCTAACAATAAAGAGAAAAAACAGAAAGGGAAAGTTGTTAGAATCTGTAGATATATTTTCTAACAACAACAAGTACTTTATTAGAAATAGGTGCTTCTAGAAATATAAAAATTGAAAGAAATATTATTATGTTTGAATATTACATACCTGAATTGTTCCTTCTCCATTATAAAAAAACAATGATCACAAAACAAGATGCTTTCTTTTAAATGTTAATGGCACTGTACAATAATCAAATGTTTTAAAAATAAACAGTAGTGGTGCTTGAAAGATGCTTCAGCAATTATTGGCACTTACCACTCTTACAGAGGACCTTGTTCTGGTTTGCAGCACTCTTATGGTTGTTCAAAATCCATAACACCAGCTTCAGGGAATCTGACTCCTTTTGACTTCCATGGCAATTACGTATGCACTTTTGCAAATGGTGCATATACATACAGATAAGCAACACACATACACATTTAATATTGTTTTTTTAATGAAAAGTATATTTGGGTGATATCTCAGTTTCTACAGTGCTTGCCTTCTAAGGCTGAGGAATTGAAGTCTATCTCCAAAGTCTACCTACAGAAAAACATGGGCATGGTGGCACAAAATTGAATTTCCAGTTCTGGGGAGGAGAAGACAATGTGATACTTGACTTTATTAGTCCAATAGCTTAAGCTACTTTGCATGTTCCAGGTTATAATGAGAAACTCTGTCTCAAAAAAATTTCTTTCTTTCTTTCTTTCTTTCTTTCTTTCTTTCTTTCTTTCTTTCTTAGAAAAAGAAAAAGGAGGATGGTTCCTGAAATATGACACTCAGAATTGTCTTCTGGCCTACACACACACACACCACCACCACCACCACCACCACTACCATCATCATCATCATCACAATAACAAGATAAATGAATAGTTAACAGAAAAGACTGATAGTTTATAATAAAAGAATTGTACAAGCCACTTTTACCCATTATATTAAGGTTTCTCGCGCAGATCATTAATTTGTCTCTGAGGTTATAAAATTCAAAATATGGATACCTAGCTGCTGGGTATTCTCATGATTTTATTTTTTTCTCAGTTATAGCAAAGATCCTGTTAGCTCAGACACCGCTGAGTTAATTAATTTGGGGTCTTTTAAAAATCAGAAGACTGTACACGCCGAGTTCTATTTTACTTCCATCCAATTAAATTTCACAGCCTTTACTGTCCCCATCTGCCCCTTTCTGATAAGCTTTGTTCAGAATTGAAACTCTGAGGAGAGCTGATCTGAATTTAATTCTATTGTTTCTAAGAAATGTATCCCATAGTTAAAATCGTGTTGTTTTTCTCTAAAACAAAGATCTTCTCTCTCCATAGAAGGAGTCACGGTTGCTTAGGGCCAGAGTTAGACAAGTTTTATGCTCTGTGAATGGATTATAGTTACCAAGTAAAATAGAAGTGCAAAAGAAAGAGCCACACTGTGCTTAGGAAGACTGCAGTTTTCAACACTACCTTTGGTGCCAGCCTCCTCTGTGCATTGTGCTGGAATACCATTCTGCTCAGTGCCAAGACCAGATACACAGTGTACATGAAAACCAGAAAAAATTTTGCTTAAATCCATAAATCCAAAAAAGAGCACCAAAGAACCTGAATCTATTGTGTTCTGAAAGAAAATATTTAAAAGGACCCAAGATGGGTGGGTGGCATCTGTGGAAAGAGAAACTGTGAATGGGTTGAGCCACATTTAAGGAGGGGAACAAACTGTAGGTGATTCTTTCTATAATAACAATAACAATAATCATAATAATAATAAATAATGGGAGTTCTCCTCATTCCCATCACCATAATGTAATTACAACAGTGAGGGAAGCCTCAAGTGATAAAAAGGGTCTCTTGGAGTATTTATTTCTGTGTAGTTTTTGTAGAAGTATGCACATGTGTTTACCCATGGGGGGTACACAGAGGTCATATTTTTAGCAGAATATCTTTTACTTGTTCTTTAACAATTACAAACATATGAGCAAACCATCCTGATCATATGCATCCCAACTCCTCCCTTTCCATCTGCATCAAGTATACTAAACACATCTCTCTCCTCAGCTTATAGCCTCTCATTTTTCTGTTAGTAACAGACTGAGTCCAATTGGTCCTGCGTATTAGAATACTAACTGATCTTGTTTAGTTGATCTTGTTCAGGTAACCACATCTGCAGTGGGTTCATGGCTGAAATAACCAAGCCTTGTCCAGAAGGCAGAAATTCAGAGCGCACCTCCCATCATCCAATTTCTATATCGTTCTGGCCCACTTGCGATATTCCCCAAGTCTGGGGACAGGAGGGTTGTGTAAATGTGCTATTTAGGGCTGAGAACTTTACAGATACTAATTTTCTGCACTTTAGGAGTTCAGTTTTAAATAAAAACAGGTTTTCTTACTAAACCTGGATCCTTGCCTTTTCGTTGAGACCAGCTGGCCAGTGAATTCCTGAGGAGTTCTCTTGTCTCTTCATACTCCATACTGGGATTACTGGTGCCTGACCTCGCACTGGACTTTTACCTTTACCTGGGTCCTAGATGTTTAAACTCAGGTCCTTGCACAGCAATAGTTATCTCCCCTGAGCCATCTCCACAGCCCCATCATCTGCTTCTAGAATGTGAGTGTTTTGGTGAGAATAAACACAGTTCTCATAACTGTGAAATTTTCACCTTCACTGTTCTTCCTCAGAAGGAAAACATACAAACATTTGGGAAAAGTTGGACCAAGTGACGACTTTGTGGCTATGATCTATTCTCATTTCACACATTCCCTCATAACACACATTTTCTTCAATTTGTGGCTAAATGACTCACACCTACAATGTAAAAAGATGGTTCCCTTCACTCTTGAATCAAATATTTCCTAAGCACCTGCCATTCTGCAAGGCATGGTTCTCATAGATATACTGTGTGTTATATGGATACTGCAATTCATCTCAGTCTTTATAATGATAATGTATCTCTGACAGCTGAACAGCTAGCAACACACTATATTGCTTTGAGGAGCCACAATGAAAAATGAAGGATATGGTTTCTGAGTCTCTGACACTGATGTATTCCATATTTTCCCCACTGTGTTCACTCTCATGAGAAGTCGCGATGAGAATTGATTTGGTTCTGAGATATTAATGATTTCATGAGCTATCCATTTGTACAACATCTGTTTATTGGGAGAGAGTATTTTCAAAGAGCTGACTTTTCCATCATTCGTCTACAGAAGAAATACATGGCTAGCTTGCTAAATAGCATATTTTTATGGTTCAGTTCAGAGTTTCCCTTAATTAGTGCCCCTTAATAGAAGGCTTCCATTAAGGTTTGTAAGTATCTAAGATGACACTGATACAAGTGATCTATGACACATATTTTAAGAAGAAGTCACCCCAAGGAATGGTTAGATCTTTAAAATCAGTCACCTGCTGTCATAGTTAGCTTTAACTGTCAACTTGACATTATTTTGAGTCACTTGAGAAGGGACTCCCAACTAGGCATGTCAGAGGAGGACTGTTACTTCATGCAAGAATGTCCAGCCCACTGTATACCATTCCACCTCTAGACAGGAGGTCACAATCTGGATGAGAAATTCTGTTAAGCATGGACAAGTGTGATGTAACAAGCAGTGTTCTTCCATGGTTTCTGCTTCAAGTTCCTATTTGATTTTCTACTGTGATGTCCCTTGATAAAGGACTCTAAAAGCTTATTCCTCCTCTAAGTTGCTTCTGGTAAGAGTGATATTTGGAGCAAAAGAAAGAAAGAAGAAAGGAAAGAAGGAAGAAAATGAAGAAAGAAACAAAGAAAAAAAACTAGAGGCTATCTTGGTATCAGTCCCCAAATCATGGTTGTGTGTAGCAAATGTGCCCAAGGTGTCTTCATGTTAACACTGAGTGAATCTGGAGCTCTTGAATTGTGCGCATACTCTGGAACTGAAAAATAATTACCTGATTATAAAAACCATGAGAATGATTAGCATATAACATTTACAATTTTTAATTTGAATATTTGAATATTTTGAGTTACATAAAATATATTATTGAGTTATTATTTTATCTTCCTGTAAACAAATATTTATTCATTATATTATTATATTTGTTGTTATGGTTTATACTATATTATATTCTTATTAACTATTTGCTTAAAATTATCACCAACCATTCCATCCTAGCAAGTATAAAAGTAAATACTCCATAATGGTGCAGTGGTAATATGTTTTAGTGTCTACCCTACACCACCACAGAGAAGACACAGGGTGATCAGTACCAGTAGTAGAACACTACACCCTTACAGTATTCCTGCAGCATAAGTGTAAGAAAATATATTCTAGGCATTCATCATTATTCAAGTTGTTAAAGCATGGTAGAAATGGGATGAATGAACCAATGCTTGTGAATGAACACAATTTTAGACTTGCTATTCGAAACACCAATGTATAATGATATATTATTTGTACAAATGACAGTAACTATTCTCTAGTGGGTTGTTGTGATATTTGTATAACTGGCTCCCATAATTCCATAGGGAGTAGCACTATTAGGAGGTGTGGCTCTGTTGGAGTGGGTATGGTCTTATTGGAAAAATTATGTCAATGTGAGAGTCGGCTTTCGGATATTGTTTCCTTCAGTGTAACTCACAGTCAACTTCATGTTGCCTGCAAGACGTAGCACTCTCAGCTCCAGGACCACAATTCCCTGCACACTGCCATGCTCCCAGTCATGAACATAATGGACTGAACCTCTGAAACTGTAAGTGAGCTGCCCCAATTAAATGTTTTCTTTATTGCCATGGTCATAGTATCTCTTCAAGCAATAAAAACCCTAACTGTAAAAGAAGCTGGTACCATGAACTGGGGTATTGTCATGACAAGCATGACATTTTTTTTTTGAATTTGGACATTGGTACTTTGAGTTTCAAAAGCTGTAGGATGTTTTGGGTACTGCTAATGGGCCATACTAATAGGAGCATGAAAGACAGATGTGCAAAGGGTTGGTTATTTGAACTGTCAGGGCTCACTCAGAATGTTTCAGAGGAGAATTTTAGTATGTTGCCTAGAGATCATTCTTGTGATATTTTAGAGAAGACAGTGTTCACCTTTAGCCCACATCTGAAGAGTCTGCCTGAGGCTAAAGAGGTTTGGATTAATTCCATTGGCACAAGAAATCTCAACACAACCTAATATTAAACTCTGTCTTGTGGCTGGTTGTGGTAACTCTAATGAAGATTTATAATGCAAAAGAGCAAGCTGAGTAGGGCAAATTACAAAAAATAAATTTTAAAAAGAAAAAGAAAAAGCTCCAGGAAGTGGAATGGAACTAAATCCTGTATTCAAGGAGATAAAGGGATTAAGAAATGGAATAAAGGAGAGTGTGCATCCGCCCTCCAGAAGGGAGTGCACAGCAGCTCCAGCTCCTGCAGCAGAGGCTTCTTGGCTCTGCACAACCCTCCCCTCCCCCCAACTTCGCCCTTTTGTATGCAGGGAGGGGGGTCCTTTGACCTCCAAGAATCCTGTCCCTGTGCTGAGGACAACCTTTCAGACCTGTGAGTGGGTGCCATCCAGGGGCGGTGCAGAAGTTCTGGAACCTCTGGGAAAGGAGCACTGGGCCTCTTCAGCTCTGGCTGCAGGGACTTCTTTGTTCCAGTCATCCCTGTCCCACCCCCAAGCCTGCCCTATTGTCTGCTAAGTCCTTGGCCCAGGAACAGTGCCTACTCCTGCACTGAGGATATCCACCCAGAGGGGAACTGTTCCTTGTCCTGCACTGAGGAGATGCACCCAGAGTCAGTCACAGCATAGATTGGACCAAGACACCAAGACTCTCCTGGCTGAATGTGAAGGAAGAGATGGGCAGGCATCAATGCAAGAATTCCTCCAACAACCTGAAA
>LOEQ01003395.1:70212-99526 GCA_001685075.1 Bramus lutescens
GAGCTCCCAAGGTCCAAATGAGGAGCAGAAGGAAGGAGATCATGAGCAAGGAAGTCAGGACCACGAGGAGTCTGTCTACCCACTTACACAATAGGACTGATCTAATGGGAGCTCACCAAGGCCAGCTGGACTGTGACTGATGGAGCCTGTGATCAAACCGGACTCTCTGAATGTGGCTGACAAGGAGGACTAACTGAGAAGCCAAGGACAATGGCACTGGGTTTTGATTCTACTGCATGTACTGGCTATGTGGGAGCCTAGCCTGTTTGGATGCTCACATTCCTAAACCTGGATAGAAGGGGGAGGACCTTGGACTTCCCACAGGGCAGGAACCCTGACTGCTCTTAGGACTGCAAAGGAATGGGGAGAGGGAGGGGGGGTTGGGAGGGAAATGGGAGGAGGGGAGTCGGTGGTAATTTTTAATAAATAAATAAATAAAATGGAATACTAAGAGTGGTGACCTTTGGGCAAGAACACACCCAGGTAAATTTCTAAGTTTTGGAATGAAACTAAAAAGAGCTTAGAGCTGGGTGTGGTGTGTGTGTGTGTGTGTGTGTTGGGGGGGGACACTTTCAATCCCAGCACTGGTAAAACAGCGGCTGGTGTATCTCTGAGTCTGAGGCCAGTCTGATCTACAGAGCAAGTTTCAGGACAAGCTAAGCTTAGCTAGTGAAAGATGGAAAGCTGGTGAAGATGTATTTAAGTAAGGGGGCCATGTTCCGTTTCCAGCAATCAGCAGAACATGGCACCTTTGGCCACATATTTCTGGCTTTAAAGTTAAACATAGAAGAAAGGAGTTATAGAATTGAGTCACTGAGGCCAGGCACATATCATGGATGTCTCTGAATGGAAGTGGTAGAGGCCAATGGATGAAACTAAAGTTGAAGCCTGATTGCCTTGGAGGATCAAAAATGTTAGAGAAGCTAGAGCCATGGGGCATTTGTCTTGGATGGCTGCAAGCAGTGAGGGGAACCAGGACAAGTAATCGGAGTATGTTGCAGTCAAAAGATGAATAGACTTGGAAATCTGAAGAGTGTTTTGACATTAGACATGGACTGGCAGAGTTTGTAGTTTTTCCAGCTGGTCTTTGATCTTGCTTTGGTTCAGTAATTCCACACTATGCTCCTGTCCCCACATTTTAGAATGCTAATGTATATCCTGTGTCTTTATATGTTGGAAGTATGTGACCTGTGTTTTTGATTTTAATTTTATAAAGGATTGCACTAAGTAGATTATATGAATCTCAGGAGAAACTTTGAACTTGGTACTTTCAAATCTTTTTGAGACTATGATAGATTATGGGGACTTTTGAAGTTGGACTTAATACATTTTGCATTATGATATTGTTATAAGCTGACTGACTTGAATGTGATACTTTGTATGTAGTTGGCTCCCATAATTTCATAAGGATTGGCACTATTAGGAGGTGTGGCTTTTGGAGTGAATATGATCTTGGAGGAAGTGTGTAAGTATGAGGACAAGCTTTGAGGTCTCTTGTGCTCAAACTTCCATCAGTGTGACTGACAGCTTCCTGATGCCTGAAAGGTGTAGCAAATTCAGCTCCAGCACCACATCTGCCTGTATGCCAGCAACCACACTCTCTGTCACTAAGTCAATAAACTGAACCTCTGCAACTGTAAGCGAGTCAACCCAATTAAATGTTTTCTTTGAAAGAGTTGCCATGTTCATAGTGTATTTTTCATAAAGGAAAAATAAAAAAAACCCTAACAAAACAGTTATCCTACATACTAATCTAAATTTAATGTGTTTCATAGCCATAAGAAATTCCCAGTTTCCACACTGTTCTGTGGCAAAATTGGCATGCCTTTACCCCTGTAAATTCATTAGATATGAATGTGTAGGAGATCTTGACTTATTGCATAACAAGAACATTTGTATCTTTCCATAATACTTAGGATGTGAATCATATATATATATATATATANAATCACTTTGCCATCCAAAGAAAAATTTCCTGTTTATTTGCTAGAATGAGAAAATAAGCTAACAATGAGTCTAGCATAGATAATGAAAACAATTACATCTTTGGGATACTTAATCTTTTCTATTCTGACACAGTGTAATTTTTACCTAGTCTTCCTCTATTAATTCTGATTTCATGTTATATGTAAACACAGAAAGACTCAGGCACAAACATCTCAGAGAGAAAGAGCAAGAGGGGGAGAGGGAGGGGAGAGGAGAGGAGAGAAAGAGAGAGACACCTTTGGAAATATTATTTTAAAGCAAAACTTGTTGCCCTAGTCTCAAAAATCTTAAACATATTTCTGGTGATTTCTGCACATGTAGTTATTATTTGGTTTTTCTTTTCTTTAAACTGACTGTTACTCAGAGTAGAGGCAAGAACCTTTTGTTTCAATTTGGAAGAACTGACTTTGTGGATAGCACATATTCAGCAGCAGTCTGAACATCTAGGAGGAAGCTCTTCAGAGATCTTCAATCCCCTGTTTTATTTATTTATTCTTCTTTTCCTGATCCAGTCTTGACTTTCTTCACACTACATTACCTTGGGTTGTTACCTTGTTTCATGTCAGGAGCATTGCTATTTGACTAGTTGTGGCCGTGGATGAAGACTTGGCTGCACCAGGAAGTGAGAAGACAAGAATGACATGGACTCTTGGAGATTCTTGCTTCTGGTTGCTACTGAATTCCAGTGTCAGGATATTAAGTCCCATCAAGTTCTCAGTGATCGAAGACTTGGAAATGTTTGGATTAATTCCTGACTTAGACAAAAGAACAATACTCCCTTGGGAGACTTGTCTGGTTGATTTTGATGAAGACTTCTGTGTAATGGGTGGTAATGCAGATGTAATGGTCTGAACTTGAGACTAATATCATGATTTTCCTAAAGCTGAGAGGAAGACAGCAACTACTCCTCCCAGCCCACCTTACTAGAGGACATAGAAGGTACTTTGGTGGAATTTTCCATGCATAGGAATGGTAACAGAGTTATATGGCCCATTTTTCTGACTTCTAAAGAGATGCCTGCTAAGTTGCTACATTAAAAAAAAATTAATACCCAACTAGTAAAATGACTCAAAAACATGTGGGGACTTGCTGCCCATTTGCTGCCGTGTCTGATCACCTGGCTCATTCCCTTGTACTCTTATCATAGAGACAAGAACTGACACCACCCCCAAACACACACCATGTTCCCGTATACAAACACACACAATAAATAAACGAAGTTCTAAAGTTGGAAAATATATNATATATATATATTAATAAGGAAAAGTAAGATCATCTCAGTTTGCTCTCAAGGTGGAGGGAATTAAAAATACTATTGCATTAAAATAATCAAGAGTTACTAGGTGGTCAATATTAATATGCACTAAAAGACACAATGACCAATCCATTCTTTGCCCTAAACATGCAGGTGAATAAGGCATAAGATCACAGAGAGGAATAAACCCTTCATGAATCTGTTGTTTGGAAAGTTATTCTGCTGATTTCTCTGTATAACTCATTGGCCCCAAGTGTCCCAAATCAGCCAGAGTAGGGCAAGTTCAATTTCATAACTGTGATATGCTAAAACTTAAAATGAAATGATTATTGGTGAAAAATTGATCAAACTACTGTGTATGAAAATCATGTATATAGGTTTCCTTTTTGAAAAATGTATCATTTTTGTGCTTAAATAAAACAACATTGTTAGATAAATGTTTTCTGTATGGGAGTTTCAAGATTTCTCTCTCTCTCTCTCTCTCTCTCTCTCTCTCTCTCTGCATGAACTGGCCAGAGATTGACGCAGGGTATCTTCCTCTACCTTTCTCTATCTTACTTTGTGAGGAAGAGTATTTTATAACTTTTTATTTAAAAGTTTTATTTTATATATAACCACAGATCTCCCCTCCCTCCCGTTCTCCCATTTTCCCACCTTGTTTTTTCTTTTTTTTTAACCACTGTGTAGTACTCCATTATGTATATGTATCACATTTTCTTTATTCTTTCTTCAGGTGAGGTGCATCTGTGTTGTTCACAGGTTCTGGTTAATATGAATATTTCTTCTATGAACATAATTGAGCAAATGTGCTTGTGCGTGGTATTGCTGGATCTGGAGGTAGATTGATTCCTAATTTTTTGAAAAACCACCATACTGATTTCCAAAGTGGCTGTACAGGTTTTTCACTCCCAAATGTAGTAGGAAAGTATTCCCTTTACCCCACATACTGTCCAGTATAAGCTTTCTTCAGTGATTTTAATCTGAGCCATTCTCACAGGTGTAAAATGGTATCTCAGAGATGATTTGAATTGCATTTCCCAATGACTAAGAATGTTGAGTAATTCTTTAAATGTTTTTTCACCAAAATAGGAGCTCACCAAATGGTGAGGCTGAGTGGTCACTGAGTCTAAGAATCTTCCAGCCTCCACCAGTGCCTACCAGTATATCTAGCATTAATGTAGGTTTTAGAGATCAAACTTAGGACCACATGTTTGTATGGCAAACACTTTGCCCACAGAGCCATCTCCCTGACTTGAGAATAAAAGATACTTTATTGGAGTTAAATTAATTTTCCCTTGAACAATATTAATAAAGGTCCTATATGATGTGTTCTGATATCCCAGTCTGTGTAACTCCAAATAATCTAGAAGTGACAGGAATGTGCGAGTTCAAACGCTACAATAAGTACTGAGATGGAATAAATACTCCACATTTGAGGAAATAGTAGCCATGAAAAAAAGCCCACATAGTGGTACATATTTCTGGATGATTAATAATTTGCCCTTATATATTTCTTTCGTGTAGTATATTTTGTGACTGGAGAGATGGCTCATTGTTAAAAGAATATACTGATCTTCCATAGGACCCATGTTTTGTTTCAAATGCCCATGTCAGGCAGCTCATGGACATCTACAGTAACTGCAATTGCAGAGTCTATGGGACCCTTAGGGCATATTAGAAGATTACATACATGTGGCACATATGCATACATCCAAGAACGCACAAATACATTAAATGATAAATAATTTTTGAACTGTTTATTTTAAATAAAAAATGTTGGCTTCAAAAACAATACATGCTAAACTATTTTGATACATATAATGATACATATATATAGAGAGAAGAATGCTGTTATTAGAGAAATTCAAAACAAATGTGTTGACAGAGGATTCTGTCCCACACGATCTTGCAGCCTTTCAGTCCCAAAGAAATAGCAGAGGTCTACATTAAATTAATCATAAACTGGTTGGCCTATTACCCAAGGCTTCTTATTAACTCTTATTACATTAGCCCAAAATTGTTGTCTGTGTTAGCCACATGGCTTGGTATGTTTTATCACTGAGGCATTCTCATCTTGCTTCCTCTGTGTCTGAGTGACTACTGCAAATTGACCATTTCTTCTCCCCAGAATTCTCTTGTTCTCATCACGCCACCTCTACTTCTTACCTGATTGCATCACATATACTTCCTGCCTGGCTACTGGCAAATCAGTGCTTTATTAAAATAATGCAAGATCATTGTCTCACAGCAGTTCTCCCTGTTTTTATTAACCTTTGTTTACCTTTTTACCAGGACAACTATCCACAACAACTTGTAACTAACACTCTAAACAAAGATAAATATCTATAATCCATTCTTCAGCAATGTGGGCATAGTTTTCCAGGCTACTTCTTGTTGATTAGGGTGCTGATAATCTTATGAGGACTTAAAGAAAATTTTGAATTATATTCAAGTCCTGACTGGAATATTCTGTGAGGCTTGATAATCTCAATAAGTAGTCTTGAAAGTGTTCTAGATGTAGAACTCAGAGAAAATTCCAACAGAGGTGATCTGAAATATTAGATTATCTGAAACATCTACTCCTATTAGAGATTCTTCAGTGGGTCTTTCTTGGTCAAACCTGATTTTTCTTAACCCAGAATAAATCCAGAGCCTCTTATTTCCTGTGGAAATTAAAACAAAGACTCTTACCCAAAGTAACATATCTTTTGGTTTAAATTTTGAAGTCAAAACATTTTCAAAATATATATATGTTCTATTAATCCAACATAATCAAATGTCTTTAAGCAATTGTTCCTTCCTCAGCCATCAAACCATTCAAAGACAACACAGTAGCATACAGTATCCAGACTCTCTGTGCATTTTTCATCTTTACATGACTTTATTTTAAACTCAATTTCTTTTATTATTTTTTGTTTGGGGGTTTTTTGAGACTAGGTGTCTCTGTGTATCTTCGGCTGTCATGACACTCACTCCATAGACCAGGTTGTCCTTGAACTTACAGAGTTCTGCCTGCCTCTGCCTCCCAAGTGCTGGTATTAAAGTGTGTGCCACCACACCCAACTACTCTCTTTTTTATTTTAAGAACTTTATCCTTTTTATTTTCTCTTCCAAGCCCACATATATTTTAAACACACTATAAACCATTTAGAGGTTTTTTATCTGAATATATCTTTACTGTATGTCTCTCTTTGTCTAACCATATGAGTCTTTAATTTGCTAAGCAATATGGCTAGGATTAAAGCCTTGCCTTTGACAGCTGGATCCACCCCATTCCTTTGCTTTCTGAGAGTCTAGCTTCATGGAAGAGGTACTGGTGGGAACCATGCTTATTGCCAGAACTCTATGGAATTTCAAGGTCCATGCCACCACCAAGAAGCATGCTGTCAGCTATTCATCAACACCATTTAAATGTGTTGTGGTGGGACCTCTTAAGAGAGCTGCAGTGTTTTTGCAGCTAAAGCTGAGTCAGGAAATTTCTCTTAAATGAGAAGTGCTTGCCTCTAGCAAACAGAGCTCAGCTGAGGAAATGCTGCCATCAAGAAGCCATGTTAACTCTTTTCTTTTGTGTCTAGAATTACTTCCCAAGCTCTTTCAGGCTTTATGTGGATGCAGTTGACCACATTGGTGGCACTTTGTAGTAGGAGGTCACTTGTTTGTTCCCAGCTACTTAGCCCTGAAATAATCAAACAGAAATTATATTATTTGCAATACTATTTGGCCAATAGCTTAAGTGTATTTCTGGCTAACTCATATCTTAAATTAACCCAAATCTATTAATCTGTGTATCACCACAAGGCTGTGGCTTTCTGGGTAAAGTTACAGTGTCTGTCTTTGGCAGGTCTATATGGCTTCTCCTTGACTCTGCTTTCTTTCTCCCAGCATTCAGTTTGGTTTTCCAAGCCTAACTCTATTCTGCCCTGCACAGGCCATAGACAGCTTCTTTATTAACCAATAGTATTCACAGCATACAGAGGGAAATCCCATATCACATATGTCTCTTTAATGATAGGTAAAAGCATCTGTAAATGTGTTGTGGGTGAGATGAACATTATGGGACAAAATTCTCGCTCTTTATTATTAAGAAATAGTTAAAATGTAGCCCATATTGTTCAAAGTTGCTTATACAACCAGGGTAAAAGCAACAAAATTATGTTCATAATGAGATAATAGTATTTCTAGCTATTGATTTTTCCTAGGTAAAGCCAGTCACTTTGAGGAGTGGAAAATGTAGTATCTAACTGTGAAATCCAACACTTAATACATGCTCCTCTTTGAGCCATCTGCATCAGTGACATCAATGACATCATATAAAATAAGAAATGTTTTGATCAGCTTAATCAATGTATGTTAATAATTATAGTGAGCTATGAACTATGTAAGTTTCTCTTAAACTAAAAGAGAAAAATTATTTTTATGTGTGGGAGCTGAGAAATGCAGGCCCATTTCCAACCTTATTTGATGGTTAGAGAGTTTGTGGAATAACAAGGCTTAATCCCACCTTCTATCTCAGGAGGTAGCTGCCTGGCCCCTTTTTGAAGTTAAAAAAGCTTCGTGCCATCCTGACAGGTGGTCAGGATATGCAAATGTACTTCTGCTCTGTTCATTATAACTATGAGGTCACCTGAGGAGGGATAGTTTTGTGTCTACTTGACCAAGTGTTCTTGAGTATAGGTAACTTGGGTCATCCTGCTACCTAGGTAACAGAATGCTGATGACAGGAAATCTCATGCTATCATATTAATGAAGGTTTATGTTACCTCCCCCCTCCACAGTTTATGTAGGGTATAAAAAAACTGTGGAAAAGCAAATGCAGGTGATTTCAGGATCTGAATAATCCCTGAAACTCCCTCATCATACTGTTTTGTAGTTTCTGTCTTTATTTTCCCATGCCCCTACCCTGTTAGGAAGTGCTTTTATTGAGGCTGGTCCTCAACATTTATGATTATCCAGATTAAAATGGCCTAAAGAAAGAAACCACCTGCAGTGAATTTTTTCTTCCCTCATTTCTGAGGTAAATGAGCAAAATGAGATTTGTCAGAAACTTCAACTAATGGTCTCATTGGTTCTTTTTCACTGGTAACAGAAAACTAAATGAACTTACATGATTTAACTTGTTACATAGCTAACAAGTGTCATGGTAAGGTTTGCCATAAACCAGGAGCCATCCTGGTTCATATATATGGAGTTAAATGTAGTCCCTAATACGTTTTTATTTTACAAGACAATAAGGACTGAGGGATGTAACTCACTTATAAAACATTTGCCCAGGGAAGGGAGGAGGATCCTGGATAATAGACTAGTAATGTGAATAGATAGGGCAGGTTCGGGTTCATAAAGTCAGGATTCTCCTTACAAGCAAAACAGTGTACTGATCACTAACTCTGCAAATAGTAAAGCATTCAATCCATTCCCTCAACATTTTCTTGAATTCTCTTGGCATTTACAGGGAATGCAGAAGTAGAATCCATTTAATTAGTTTACTCAAGTGGCGAGAAAAATGTAGCAATTTGAAGATTATAATTTTCCATCATGATCTGAAGATAGAATAGAACATAATATAATAGTTGTCGAAAAAAAGAATTGTATGTCTGAGGATAATTCAAGGCAGAAGCCCGCTGCTGCCTGGTAAGATGAGTATATCAACACTCAACAATTACCAAAACTCATTACCATAAATTATTATTCAAAAGTCACACCATTTGATGGTAGAATGTTATCAGTGTACTTGTTGCTACTTGTTCAGAGGGTGGTTTGTGAGTCTATTTAAATTCCTCCACTAAACATACAATGCTTTTAAAATCAGCCTTTGCAAAATAATTAATTTCTGTCCTCTTTTACGAAAATATATTCCATAGGGCTTCACTTAAGTTTGATGCTAAATATGTGGAATAAGAGTTTTTAGATAAATGGCATAACTTATAATACATGATCTTTTACAATTGGTCAATATTTATAGAGACATTCTATTTCAGAGACTAAGAACAGATATGATCACGTCCAGTGTATAAATATTTTAAGGCTTATTTTTATTATGGCTAATATTTTGTATGTTTGTGTATATGCGTACACAAATGCAGGTTCATATGGAGTCTGAAAAAGGGACTTCAGATTCCCTGGGGCTGTAGTTCCAGTCAGTCATCAGTCAGCCTGTGTGGATGCTAAGATTGCAACACAACCCCTCTACAAGTGTAGCCACAACTTTCAACTGCTGACCCATCTCTCCAAACCCCAGTGTCTAAAATTTAAAAGTAATATAAAGCTGTATCTTCTCAAAAATGTCTTTAAATCAGGTTCATGGGATAACTCACCCTTTTAGTCAGTATGTAAGTTATGTGAAATCTATTGATTTAAAACATGGAAAATAAACCTGCCCACAATACTCTGAGTATTAGGTACAATAAGTAATCACTTTGTGTAATCTGATATAATCTAAAATCATTCTTGCTTTTGAAGTGATTCATAGCAATATATAGATTAACAGAAGGTAGATTACCAAACTGGCATGCATCTCCCAGGTACGAGTTGAAGGAAAAGCCAATATTTTGTGATGAATATTCATCATTTTAAGTATTTTACGAACTGAAGCTTTGAAAAATTTGTAATATTATTCAGTGCTATTATTCAGGTTCATTTCTCACCGTTTCTCTCTGTCTCTGTCTGTCATTCAGTCTCTCTCTCTCTCTCTCTCTCTCTCTCTCTCTCTCTCTCTCTCTCTTTCTCACTTTGTATGTGTGTGTGTTTGAGTATCTCTTTATGTATGTGTGTTTTTTCCAGGGGCATGAACATGCCTGTCGAGGCCAGAAGATGATATCAGTTCTCATGAGGCTAGAGCAACTGACAGTTGTTAACCATCATATAAGAGTTCTTAAAACCAAATTCCTGTTCTTTGAAAGATGAAAAGTGTTTTTAACTACTGAGCCACCACTTCAGCTCATCCATGCTCATTTTGAACAAGGAATGAATGTCTCAACTTTTGAAACAAATACAAACAGCTTACTTTGAGACATTACAGCCTATAAAGTGTTTTAGTTTTTTTTTTAATCTCTCTGGAAGACAGAAGAGAACCTTGAGAGTATGAAAGACAATAAAAAGAACCCAGTGACATGAATTCATGGAAATGCCACTGGGTTTTCTGGCATCAGTTCAGGGATTGCATGTTCCGGTTTGGATGCACAATAGACTTGAAAGCTCTTGTGGTGGGTACTAGATTATGTTGTCATTGAGACTGGTCGCATACTGAAGGCCTAAACCTTATCAATGCACTGATTAAGTGGTAAACTCATGAACAATGGGACTATTTTATGGTGGGTCTAGACAGACAAAGTAGGTTCCTGGTTGTGTGCACTAAGCGGTACATTTGGTTCCCAATGCTTTGCTCTGCCAGTGTCTCCTCCTTTGTGCCCAGGGGTAGAAGTTTTGATTTCTGCTGCTCCCTGTGTTAACATGTTCTTCACAACATACGACAACAGTGAGGACATCAAGGAGATATCATTGACACTCCCATAGCCATTAGCCAAAACTCTTTCAGGCAATTTCTGTCTGGAATTTTGTCATCAACAGGAAGAAAATGACTAGTACAATATTGAAGATGACACCCAGAGTTTATTTATTCATGTTTAAGTATGTCAGGAGCATTGTGTATGGGTATGCAGGCATTTTGTATAGAACCCATGGGTCAGTTTCAGGTATCATTTCTCAAAAGTTATTAATTTTTTTGAGACAAAGTCTCTTACTTTGCCTGCTCAGGAAGGCGAGCCAGCCAGAGAATCTCTGAGATCTACTTGACCCTACTTCCCCTGCACTCCTGCACTGGGTTTTCAAGCACATGCCACAAGGCCTGTCTTCTTATTGGGATCCATCTTCCTGGGCATGAGGCTCACATATTTTTATCTCACTTTTATTTTCCACTGAAATCACCACAGCAAATCAAAACGATATCCATAGCAACACCATGTTCAGGATGCCACTGAAGTGTGGACATATTCTAAGGTGTTTGCAAAATAAATGGTTAAACCAAGAATATTACCAAAGAACTAGCCACAACACCAAGAATCTCTGCAAGCAAAGAAAACTCTGTCTAGAATGATGCTCAGAGCAGGCCGTCCAGTAGGAATGTCTCTAATTGTCTTTTATTTTCACCACTGAAAGCCTGAGCAAATGGCATTACTTGGCTGAGCATCCATTAAGCTCATTGTTTTCCATAGATTCATATCAAGCACAAGTCCATTCCATGGGAAAGCCCTGCAGTGAATTTTCCTTCCAGCTCCCATCGCCATGTTTAAATATGTCTGAACATTGCCACTATAGCTCGATCCAAATGGAAGGAATAGTGCCAGCTGCAGAGAGCTCCACTGACCCAGCTAATGCCTGCTGCTCTGAGAAATGTAAAAGTAAATGGTTGGCAGACAGGTGAGGTACTGCCTTGGCTCTTTTTGTCTACAGCTCCCTTGCTACCCTCTCCTGGCAGGCAAAAAGAGAGCAACTTTGAAATGTGTCCTTTATCCTTTTGTCTGGTCCTGAGTTATTTGAACAAGGATCAAAGTAATCTCTGGTAGATCCCATTTCAAACCCCACAGCTGGAAAAGATTTATTGACTGTTTGTACTCTGTACAGGTGGGAAAATATTGGACAAATATGAGGACTAGGCTTTAGAACGAGAGTTAACGTAATGTGTCAAGTCACTGCTACCTATGAGACAGTTAGAATTCCACTTACCTGCTTAATTTTAATTTTAAGCCAACTGGATGCCCACTGTGTGTGTGTGTGTGCATGCACATACGTGCACGTGTGTGTGTGTTTGTGTGTGTGTGGTGCATGTGCACAGATAAACATAGTCTAAGCTGCATGGCTGCTGCATCTCAGGTATGTATCTGGTTCATCTCACCAGTGTTGGAATTACAAGCACACACTGCCAAGTCTCACTCTTATTTAAAAAAAATAAAAAGAATATGTGTTCTGGGGGATTGAACTCAGATCTTCTGCTTGCAATCAAACAATTTATTGATTGGATGTCTATATCACAGTATCATATACACATTTCTCAAATTCACTTCCATGAAGCTCTATAAAGCATTGGCAGGACTAGAGGACGACCTAGAAAGACATTTCTAGTCATATTAAACATTGTTCTTATCTCTGTAACAAAATACATGGCAGAAGCAACTGAAGCGGAGGAGAGCCTATTTTGGCTCACAGTTTCAGAGAACTGGGAATCTGTCATGGTAGGAAAAGCAAAGTGGGGTTGTTCGGTGTGGGGTTCTGGGAGTGTGGGACTGTTGTAGCTCATTCATATGGTAGAGCACAGGACAGAAAGAGAACTGTCTGAAACCAGAAGCAATATAATCCACAAAACAGACAGATTAGGATTATTCTTCTAAAGGTTCCCTAATAGCATCACAAACTGTACGGCAAGCACTCAAATAAGAGCATGGGTAGGAAAATTACAGAAGCTTCTTATGATACTCAGAAAAGAGTTTTGTAAACTAAGGCATGATGAGAAGAAAGTTTAGCTCATGGTATGTCAGAAGATCATTCAGGGGTACGGAAGAGGTCAAGATATGCAGGAGTGAAGTGAGCATAACTGAGAGACAAAGGAAGTGAAATGACTCCAATGTACAACATTAGAGGAAGTGAGATCAGGGAATGGGGGAGCAGTAAGCAGATAACATATGGCTGTATAGCATGTGGTACAGCATTGCAGAGTATTCAAGGGCAAGAGAAAGCTGTGTGCATGTTCGAAAGTAGGAAGCGTATGGTGTGATTCATTTTTTAAAATATCTCGGCTTCTTTGTGGAAAGTGAAGAAAGGTATGGAGCAAGGTTGGTGTGGAAGAATCAGGTGCTAGGAGCCCGCTGCTGCGCAAATGTGATTGGGCTGGAACCAAAGCAATGGAGATGGATTCTGCACTGTTACATCAGAGAACTCTCAGAGTTTTTGAACGTGTGTGAAGAGATGCAGGTGGAAGGAGAAGATGAAGTCGGGATGACTTTTAGCCTAGCCAACTCCTATTTGCTAAGAAATGGAAATGAGGGAGCAACAGATTTTGTGACAAGAGGGGAAAATTGAGTGTAATGTAGCGGCTTTGTTAATTTTAAGATGACATTTGAAACTCTCACAAGTGATCAGGATTGGAACTAGAGTTTAAAATTAATCACCCTATTGATAGTATCTTAGAAACCAACGAACAAAACTAAGCCACCAAGTGAAGGGAAAGCTTGAAAAAGAGCTCCAGGTGGTGAATAAACAGACCTTTATAGAGAACTAGGGAGTTGAAGGGTCAGAAAACAACAGTGACGTTGTGAGATTGTGAGAGAGAGGGTGAAAGACGGAATATCAGAAATGTAGTTAGAGAATATGTACAATAGGAGACATATAATAGCTCTGATAGCGATATAAAGGGCTGCATGAAATAAAGTCAGGGTGTGTGATATATCCCTTAGAAGTGGAGTTCATTGGTGATCAGAAAATCACTTGTATAAACAATACTGGAACAATGGCCACATCAATGGACATTGTAATGTCGACAGGGATTTTCATGAGGTCTACACCCTAGACAAATAAGTACAGGCAAAAAATAATGACTGCTAAGAGAAGGTTAATTAGCCTCTCCCAGCAACGAGCTCCCTTATTTACTGTCCAATGCAGAGCTTTGAAAACATATACACACAAGCAACAAAATGGACTCAGTATATTTTATTTATATATATTTACTCACATGCATACACACACACATATGCATTCACACATACAGGCCTCAAAAGTAATCAATAAATATTGAGAGGAAGGAGAGGTTTGTGATGGCTGGAGAGAAGATACCAAGGAGTGACTAGAAGGAGGAAACGAAGGGTGTGGAAAGATGATGTAGTTCTGTTTCAACTAAAATACATATGAAAGAACACAAAAAAAGAATACAAAATTTTGGTTTTGGTTTTCTGAGACAGGATTTCTCTGTAGCTTTGGAGCCAGTCCTGGAACTCGCCTCCCATGTGCTGAGATTAAAGGCATGTGCCACCACCGCCCATCTAAGAATGAAAATATTTTTAAATGAAAGTATAAAATTTTGGTCATTGAACAGGGTGAGCACAAAGTCAAGGGGGAATTGTATTATTGTGAATATTAATAACATATATGTGGGATTGCATGTGCATATGAGTGTATATAGATGGAACTAATCCAGCGGGTTGTGGATGGACAGAGAGAGAGGGGGGACAGAAACAAAGGAAGATGAAGAATCAGAGCATTCAGAAGAAAAAGAAAGCAATTCCCGTTGCTAAAAAGAAGAAATGGAGATTTGACTTCAGTTATGAGTGTGCACCAATAACCTGTGGTTGATTAAGACTGTAGAGAACTGGAGCCAGGCAGTGGTGGAACACACCTTTAATCCCAGCATTCAGAAAGTTTGAGGCCAGCCTGATTTACAAAGTGAGTTCCAGGACATCCCAAAATATACAGAGAAACCCTGTCTTGAAAAACAACAAAAGAAAATAGAGTACTGGTAGAAAGAAGAAAGTAAGTATATTTGAGATGATAGGAAGAAAACAGATTCTTATTTTAACCATTTTAGTATTAGAACGCACCAAAGCTAAGAATGTGCTTCAGCAACAAACCTGGTACATAGGAATTCATAGAGTCTGAACCAAAAACCAGGGAGCTGTCATGGGAATAACCTATGCCCTCTACATATATGTGACTGTTCTGTAGCTTCATCTATTTTGGGGACTCCTAAGAATGGGAGCAGGGGCTGTCTTTGACTCTTTTGTTGGCTTTTGGAACCCTCCTCATCATATTGGGTTGTTTTGCCCAGCCTTAATACCAGGGGAGGTACATTTTTTTTTTTACTGCAACTAATGCTTTGGCTGGCTCCTGTGGACGTATTCCTCATAACGGATTGCCTTGCCCTGCCTGAATAAAAGCAAAGATGCTATGTCTTACAACAGCTTGATCTGCTATACTTGATACCCATGGGAGGCCTGCCCCTTTCTGAACAGAAAAAGGGTAGGAATGGATTGGGGAAGAGGGGAGCTGGAGAGAGGGAACTGAAGAAGAGGAGAGAAGAAAAGCTGCTGTCAGGATATAAAATAAAATCATAATTTAGATAAAAATTAAAAAGCAATATATTTCAAGAGAAAGATTGTAGAGCCTTCCAAGAAATCCCAAGTTGGTACAGTAAATAAGAAATATGGAAGAAAATGCAATAGAATTTTCTGGAAATTTTAAGGGCATGTGTAAAATTAATAAGGTCAATGGGACTCCTGTCAGCACAAGGTTGTGATTTTCTGTAGTGATATTCAGCTAATCTGAGATGTTGACTGTAGAGTTTAATGTGAGTGAGGAAGAAATATTTAAGTATCTTATAAGCAATGTAGACTAGGTATAAAGAACATGTTAAACTAGACAAGTGTGAAATGAGGTGTTGCTCAAAGCTACTAATAGAAGGCAAATAGATATTGAAAAAGAGTATGGGAGTGATCTTGGTGAGAAACTTTCATGGGTGGGCTATACCAAATAGGAATTTCCTGGATGTACAAAGCCAATTAAACAAAACATGTGGAAAAGATTCTGTAATTTGGAGGCTCACATGAAGTGGCTAAAATTAAAAGGCAATTTGGGATATAGAGATTCAAGAGATATGAGTCAAGTATCAATTATCTAGCAGATCAACATGAGAACATTGTGAGTCCAGCAGTAAATATTTACTTACTGTTTAATTGGAGGAAACTCAGCAAATTCACATGGGAGTAGCTGACTGACAGCTGCCCTTGTGTCCTATTCCTTCATATGTGTAAAAAAGATACCAAGATCCTTATAAAAAGTATTATAAAGCACACACACACACATACACACACACACATGCTGATCCAGTATCATTTTGAAAATATAATTCTCTATATAGCACAGGATTACCACAAATTTCAGTTCATTCATGGTAAATATTGGAACTGTAATTGCATATTGAATAGTAAATACTTGGAGCTGTTTGTTTTGTTTTCAGTTTTCATTGTTTGAGTTAAGGTCTCACTTTGTTGCTGGATGGGAATTCATAATCATCTTCTAAGTGTTCGGGTTACAAGTATGTATCAAAAACTTGGCTTGCATGGAAATTCTTATTGAACTTTATAATATAATATGTTTCATTTATTAATTCAAAATGAATGTTTATGTTGGATGATTTCTGAAGTGTCTAGTGCTAACCTAAGAGATAATGATTTATTATTGGGCATAACAAACATGGCTCCTAATTTCACTCCATAGTAATCTGATTCTCCTGAACTTTCTTAGATGCCTGCAAGATATTCAAACAACAGACATGCACAGACTTTACATGGCTGCTCTCTAGATGAGATTGTCAGCTGCTTCCTAATACACATCACACATTTATAGGGCTAGTATGAGAATTTCATGTTGAGCCACAGTGTGTTGAGTTTATTTAAAAGTCTTAATCTAGTGCTTTCTTTATAGTCACACAATTTAATTAAAAATGCATAAATTTTCAGAGTCATTTATTTAAAAAGAACCTACTTGAGCACTAAGAAATGTTAAAGAAAAGACCTAAAATCACTTTTATGTGAGACAACTCTTAATGACTGGGGGGATCATAAAAAACTGCACACTTGTCTCAGATTGCCTATAAATAAATTTTCCACTATTTTAAGAATGTAGGGACTGACATGGTCACTGCACACTTATAACTCCAACTTTGACAATTGATGGTGAGTTTGCAACCAGAGTGAACTCTACTCAAAAATAAAATAAATGAAAAAAAGACATGCATATAACTCAATGAAACTATAATTATAAGTTTTAAATTAAATAAAAATAAATATATATTATTGTATCTCTTTTCTTAAATGATTTATAGAATAATTTCACAATAGGTGTTCTATGATCTAGTAATAAACAAATACATAATGGTTAATGATAACAAAGGCTTTATAAAATATATGAAGTGTTCTTGAAAATGTTAACAATTGGGGGGATCTAGTTGATCTATTTTGTGAAGGGATAAAGGAAAATTGAGTTAAGTTTGGAGAGCTAGACAAGTACGGACTACACGAACAAGTTGGAAATTTTTAGAAAAGCAGAAATGCTTAGATCATTCAACTAGAATGGAAGAGAATGCTAGTGAAAACAAGAAAAACAAAAGGAAGATCAGGAAAGAAGGGACGCTCAAAAATGGAGATAGATTAAATGGTATGGAATAAGACAACTCAAGATTGTATTATTTGTGAAAGATGCTTTGCAAGATAAAATGTTAAAGACCACAAGGAAAAGAGCAATGCCTGTGGACAAAGGCAGGTAAAGGACAATATAACTTTGTATAGAAATTCTAATATTGAGAAAAGTAGAATTCAAGGTTCAAAACTATCATTATATACTGTCATCAGTATTTTATTTATGCAGCATATCATTCACAGCTGTGACAGACTAAAAAAGTATCTTTAAAAGCTAGAGCCTTAAAATCAGCAATTGCTTTACAGTAGCCAGAGAGAAATCTCAGTAATTAAGAGTGCTTGCTATTCTTCAGAAAATCTTAGTTTGATTCCAGGACTACAGAGGATAGTTTACATCCCCTTGTAATGCCAGACCTAGAGGACTTGACACCCTCTGACCTCTGGACGCACCTGTGCACATGTAAGCCAGACAGACAAAGACACACAGACACACGTTCAAAAATAAAAATGATAAATATTTAAAAATGAAAACATCATTTTAAAATTTATTTTACATCACAACTACAGACCACAGTTTTCCCTCCCTCCTCTCCTCCCAGTCCTTCCTCCTCGCCTCTACTCTACCCACTTTGCGTCATCCACTCCTTCTTTCCTATTCAGGAAAGCCCAGGACTCCCATGGATATTGACAAGACAGGTATATCAAATCTTAATAAGACTAAGTGCCTCGCCTTGTATGAAGGCTGCAAGGGAAACTCACGGGAATCTATAAAGACAGCCGGAGCTAAGAGTCTTAGCAATTGCAGATATGTAGCTTGAACTACTCTTTTCATGTGACAAGGAAGACTTCCGGTGGTGAGATTGGAACACCACAGTCACACAATCTTCAACTTACAGTCTGTCCTTCCTATAGGATGTGTGCTAAGATAGAGGTGGTACAGAGACTATAGGAGGGGCCAACCAATGACCGTGGTCCAGCCTGCGAACCATCCCACAATAGTCAGCTCACCACTGACTCTGCCTGGAGTGCCAGAACCAAGAGGCTGGATGGCACAGAGACCTAGGATAAAATAAAATCAGCAGTTTCAAAAGAAAATAAAACTTTATGAGGATATTGACAAAATTATATTGCAGTATGCTATATAATTACCTATCTTTGATACACCATATAGTTTATGATAGATTTTTAAGCTTTATATAACATTACTAATGGCTTTGGATTACAATTTCTATATCAAACTTTCTATACTTCCAACTATTCATGAAGCATTTTTCCAATATTTTATATATAGGTTAAATATAAATCACCAACAAATTTGACTGAGGCAACAGAAAACAATTGTTCTTGTGAAAAACATCACTGAGTAAAGATGTAGAAGCCAAAAATGCAAGCCTTAGCTCTTCCAGTGATCCTGGTCATACTGATCTTGAGTTATCAGTGTGAGATGAAAAACTTACTTCTCCTATTGTTAACTCACTTTCTATTTATGACTATTTGGACTAGAACCTCCCCCAAAGGCTGTGATTCAATATGTGTTGCTCAAACAATGCCTGTTTATGGAGCTTGTGACACTCTGGGCCATGGAGCAATCACAGTATATGTAAATAGTTGGGGACATCCTTGAAGATAATATTTGCTTCTGACCAATATTTCTGCTTCTTGATCTTCCCATAAGCCTTTGCCACCACTGAGGGAGCTGACCCCACCTCCATGTATTTCTGGCCATGACAGACTGTGTCCTTGATGTGTGAGCCAAATAAATATGTGCCTTGAGTTGTTATTGTATTTTATCACAGATACGAGAAAGCTAATTATCATAGTATTATTGAGTATGACTCTAGCATAGCCAAATCCAGGATTTAGAGAACTCTGTGCCAAATGAAAGTGTAGCGAGGAGAATGGGATTCACTGGCAGAGTGCTAACCTAGTATTCATGCGCTTTGGTTTGGAGTTTGAGTACTGCATAAACTTGCAAAGGGAGGCACATGTTTTTAATCCAATATTAGGAAGATAGAAGTAGGGAGATCATGAGTTCATGGTCATCGTTGGATACAGAACCACCTCAAGACCAGCCTGAACTATATGAAGCCATGCCCCAAAATACTAACAACAACAATAAAATGCAGGATTTGTGGTTAAAGAAATAGTAAGCCTTTCAAAACAATGTCATCAGAGCATTAAACAAAGTTCAAGAAAGGTCTCTCTATACTCAAGGTCTTTGATGTGTAACAATAAGGTGTGCACTGGTCACTTCTGACAGTGCCTTACTGTGCCTGCTAACTTTATCATTTAAAACAATTCAGCACTGTTTTATTTTATCAGGGTAGACCGCCATGGCCTCTCTTATACACATAAACTCTTCATTTACGGGAAATGTCATTAAAGTGAGCACATCTATCTTAAAACAGTCTTATAATTTCTTGTTTTGTTAGAGTAGAATCCAAAGAGTGTGTGGGGAGTGAGTCAGCTTCGATTTCACAGCCCCTGGGTTTTTGATATAGAACAGATCAATAATGCCTGTTGGTTATATCACCATATAGTTTGATTTTTGTCAATTTCTTCCAACTGCCGTTTTATCATCCAATGGATTTGATGCCTTCTACCAGCCTCTGAGGGTACACAGGTATAAATGGTGTACACATAAATAGACACACATACACAAATATAAATCAAAATAAATAAATCTTTAAAAAGAATAAATGAAGACATACATTCTTCCACACGCGAGGCCAGAAGACAGAAGTGCATAGTGGATTTTGTCTTCCACTGTAAAATCTAATCTGCTTCATTGAACTCCATGTTTCATTTTCCAGCCCATCAAGAAGAACAGCATGGCTGCACAGATCTCCTCTAGAGATCAACTGACAGATACTTATTGATTGCCTTTCAGACACTGAACAGGGATGGATGATGCTAGAAATTAAAAAGTAAAGCAAGCACTGTTTGTCCGTCTCATTGGAGAAAGCTAGATGCTGTCCTTAAACACCACTCAAGGAAGAGACAGCTTAGGAAGTTCATGAGCAAAGGTAGAAACAGACCCCAGGAATGTCTTAAGGAAGACCTCAGTTTCAGGTGAGGCTCCCCAAGGCATACTGGATGGGGAATGAAAACTAAGATTAGCAAATGTTAGTGAGACTGACTCCAGGGGAGCTTTTTGAGGTGGCCTTTTTTTGTGGCTTTGCATACTGAAAAAGTTTTAAGCACAAAAAATAACCTAGAGTCACATTTAGTGAGATTGCTTGCTAAGATGCTTAGTACTAAATGCAGTTTAAAGTTAAAATGCAGGGAAACGGTGAAGATTAATAAGTCCTTTCTGGCAGGGAAATAACTGTAGTAGGAAAGGTGATGTGTTAGGGTTTAATCTCTAGGAATTTATAAAACAGTTTGGACTGGTAGGATAAAACCCCAGAATACTACCTATGTCTAGCTATAGCAGGATGTGTGAGTTGGCTACTAATCTTGCATTGAACTTCAGAGGTTAAAACAAGCCTTGGCCACGTGACTAGATACATTTTCTTTTGGAAAATCAGCAATCAGATTCTTGGATGTTGCTTCAATTCTACATTCTGAAAATAAAAAGAAGCTTCTGTTTTCATAAACAGATTTGATTTACATGTCATGATTTCTGAAATCCTAGTACAAAGTAAGTATTTATTATAGGCAGTTTGGAAAAGAATAGATATATTATTGACTTTCCTTATCTAATTTTATTGGTAAAATCTTTAGTTAAAAATGTAATCAGAAACTTAATAAAGCTGTTCTCCTCTGACACTATTGGAATGAATGTCTAACTTCAATGCCAACTACTGGGAAATGTTCTTCTTCACCAAAATAAACTATCAAAAAATTCATTACAGCTAGATACTGGCACAAAGCTATAAGCTCAGCAGTTGGAGGTTGAGGCAGGACCATCAGGATTTTAAGACCTACTTCAATTATATAGTGAGTTTGAGGCCATATTAGGTCATATAAGAGTCTATCTTAAATAAATAATAATAGTAATATTACAATATATAGTTACCCATTTTATAACAATTTTATGTGACTATTGCTTCTGAAATATGAATAACAAGCACTTATTAAGACATACATGTCCTGTTCATGTTACACTGTGCTCACCTAGCTGCTAGGAATATAAAACCAACAAGGTATTTGTGGTTTCTGAGATTCCTGAACTAAGACATATTATTACTGCCTACTGGATATCTCAGAAGTATTTAGCATACTGTACCCATCAAGGGCTTAGTGCTGAAAGCAAGTGAAAACTGACTCTGAAAAGTTAAAGAGAATTTATTGGCAGTGAACTAGGATGACAGGATTGGAGCTGTTGTTCCCAGTAGCCTTGTCCAAATTTATGTTCCAAACAATATGATCTGGCAGAATAGCATTGTGATCTCACTGAGCACCAGAAACTTCAGCTGGCTGGACCAACCCTGCCAACACCATACCACTGTAGCTTCTGGGAAGTAGATAGACTCCAGGATTAGGCTTCCTCTATCTATGATGGCTTATTTAAAAACAAGTGCTGCTACACACTGAGCTATCTTCCAAGCCAACATTAGATTTGAAATATTTCAATTGTAAAATAAAAGACTTAAAATTACCTCCAAGTTAATTTGTATTACTTGAGGTAGAGTCTGTCATTTTCTAAATGTTCTATTACAGGCAAAGAAAACAATCCAAAAAAAAGTGTATGATTATAGACTAGTCTTCTTAGATTCAATTAAAACTGCTATTTCTTATATTAATACAATATAAGTCACATAGACACAGAATGACTTGTAAGGATTTCCATAATTAAGTCAATATTCAAGATCATAAAATTTCAAAAATGCCAATATCTGCTGCGCAAAATTAAAATGGCTTAAATCTGTCATTTTCCATACATCCTGGAAAGTTCATTGCCTTTTTATATATTTAAATTTGAACCAATATCCTATTAAAATCTGAAAATTCATTTGTAGATTCATTAGGCATATTCATAAATAACAGACTGCCTTGATTCCTCACAAAAAAGTATATATCACAACAGTGGTCTTTGAAAACTTGATGGTTTTGCACAGAGAATTGTGTGTCCAAATAGTCTTGAATAAACTCACACAGATATTTGTGAAAACAATACTGTTAGTAGGCAAAACCACTAACAACACTAATCTCTGTGAACACATAAATAGAGTATTTTTTATGAACAGAGAGTTAAGTGACACAACAGAACATGAGAGAGCAACAAAAATGGACAATGTTTAGCTGCTCCCATCACCTTGGAAGAATACCAGGTACAAAGGTTAGGTTAGAAGAGAAAAATCCCAAATACGTCCATGTGTGGCATGTGAAATATATGTAAAATTTTAAATGAGAACATCTTAGTGTGTGTGTGTGTGTGTGTGTGTGTGTGTGTGTGTATGTGATTTCTGTTTTATTGGTAAAGGACAGTATGGGCATGGCGATACTTGACAGCTATAAATATGATAAAGCAGTTGGTTCATGGTTTTTAGACTAGCCTTAGATAAGTGGAAAGGTCAAGTCCAACCTAGGCTACATAAAAATGTTTTGTCTCCAATACCAAAAACATGCATTATAGTCAGATAAATAATTATTTAAAATATGAATAGCAATAGTTAAAGATACAATCAGATCTGAAGTTTCTACCCAGGTGTATGAGGCATGAGTAGTAAATATTCAGAACTGTAATGTAGATAAGGAAAAGTTGAATAAGAGAAATAAAGAAGGCATTCATAAATTCTCAAAAAGAAAAATAAAATCAAACAGCAAAATCTAAGGAATTTATAGATAAGTTAATAACTCTTTTGTAACATTGTTCTGTTGACAAGATTTCAAAAGAACTAGAGTGAGAAATACACACACACATAGAAATAAACAAAAAAACAAAATGGATGATAAAAACAAGGGTAGAAAGATGGAGGAAGAGAAAACACAATGAATCATTGATGGCCTCTGATTCTCTTTTCTTATTCAATATTGAAAGTATTTTTTCATACGGTGTATTTCAATCGTGGTTTTCCCTTTCCAACTCCTCCCAGATGTTCTTGTCCCTGTAAACAACACACCTTCTTTCTTTAGCAAACAAACAAAAGCAAGCAACTATAATAAGAAAACACTCATACACATACAGAGACAGAGAAACACTTATACAAAAGGCATAAATAAAAACAGAAAATCAGAAACCACAAGCAAAAGAACAGCAAGACAAAAGAAATATGAAACAAACTCTACAAAAATGCCGTTGAGTTTGCTTTTGTGCTGACCATATGGACTGCTGGCCATGTGGACTACACTTATGTGTGGTTTATATACCCAGTGATAATTCATTGGAGCAAACTATTATTTTTCCTTTGGGAGCTATTGACACTGGAGATAACTTTTGAGCTAGGTTTGAGACTTGTATCCTTGCCCCCTCTCAGCAGAGGGACCCCATCTATTTGAATTTGTTCAGGTTCTAAACATGCTTAGAGTCTCCTTGAGTTGATGTTAGGCTAGTCCTGTTGCATCTGGAAGACACTGTTTTATTGCTATTATCCATTCCCACTAGCTCTTACAATTTTTCTGTCTTCTTTTCTGCACAGTTCCTTGGACCCTGAGGGGAGGGCATTTGATGAAGACATCCTATTTGAGACTAAGTGTTACAAAGACTTGCTTTCTGCACATTGTCCTACTGTGGATATGTATTAGTTCCTATCTGCTGCAAGAGCAAGCATCTCTTGGCTTTTGAATCTGTTGAAATTGTGGTCAGGTCATATCTATAGTGCTGTCCGAGTTTCAGTACAGTCTTTCATTTTTCTCATTCTAAATCTGATACTTAATATGGACAAGATATAAACATGACAAAAACGCAAAAAATGTTCAGACCAAAATATGAAGCAAATCAACATAAATTTTCAAAATAACATACATTTTACACAGTCATAAATATTTGCATGGTAACCTTTGCCACAATATTATGATCTGTTGTAAGATAATAATAAAGGACAATTTTTAACCAGAACTGCAAAATTAGCTGAAGAATGTCAAAGAATTCCTTTCATCCCTAGGGATTATTTTTCCTCCAATTGAATCTTAGAAGGAAATATGGACTAACAGTGATACAAAGACACCTTTGAGCTGCTTGGTTACAATACATTAAAATGTTTCGAATTACTTGATGATACTGAAATGTTGGGGGACTTAAATATGAGGCTATTCAGTGTGGTAGGCATCTCTCTGGTGTGGGACATTTGTACCCTGTGTGAAAATGTAATGCTGTGATTGTTGAAATAAAAAGCTGAAGGCCAATAGTGATGTAGGAGGCACAGGAAGAATTGCTGGGGAGAGAAGAGAAGAGGAGGGGACTCTAGATGTGATGGAGATGCCAGGAGACACAGGGGAAACAGGAGGTGCAAATGGAAGAGAGATAATACCACATGACAGAATGTAGGTTAATATAAGTGGGTAAATTTAAGTTATAAGATCTAATTAAGAACAAGCCTAAGCTATAGGCCAAATTTCCATAATTAATAAGAAGTCTCCTTGTCATTCATTGGGAGCTGACGGGCAGGATAGAAAAAGTCTTGTCATAACTCCCATTTCAACCTGGTATCTAGACAGCCCACAAGCTTGTTGTCATCCTAGATGTATGCCCCACGCAGCTTTGATAGTCTTTCACTCACCAGGTACCCTTCAGATTATTTTCCAACTCCATTTCTCATCTCTGTCCCCAAAGTATCATCCAATGGCATGGGGCTCTGATTCTAATCCTGCTTACCTGGTATTACTTTCATTTATATAATGAGAGTCTCCCCCAATTAAAAGTCATGATATTTCTACACAACATCTGAAATGCTGCTTCATTTTTATAAAAAACAAACCTCTCTGTTAATCATTTCAATGAGGGACATAGATTTAAAATGCTGGAATTTTTAATGTTTTAGCAAAGAGACTCTTCTTTCAATTAATTTTCTCACTTCCGTTTCTCTCTCAGATTTAGAAAATATTTTCAACTCCGATTCTTGAAAAACGCCCTTATTTAGGAAAGACTACTCTCTTTCCCCCCTCCTTCCCTCTTTCTTTCTCCTTCCCTCTTGCCACACACTTACTCCTCCCATCTATATCACTGTGCTTGTGTAGGTAATATTAGACGGCATTCACTATTCCATTCCTCTCTATCATTGTGCTTGTGTAGGTAATATTAGACGGCATTCACTATTCCATTCCTCTATATCACTGTGCTTGTGTAGGTAATATTAGAGGGCATTCACTATTCCATTCCTCTATCATGCCTCTGAAGAGCTCAGTTCCAAGTAGCTTACCCTTTTCAATCATATGCATTCTTGTTGGATTTGCTTCTTATTCAAACTGTTTTATCAGTCTTTTTCCATTTGTGAAATGGTTGCAAAGATGATGTTTTTGCTATCTCCCCAGTCTTTGATAAAGTCAGAGAAAACTAAATCCTAAAGTCCTAGTTCTCCCCAAAAACATTTGTGAACAGAATGCCCCAAATTGATTGAGCATTGGGGACCAGTGTCAGACTACTCAATAGAGACATCCATAGGAAGAAGTCTAAGTTCTGTAGATTATTTTAAAGTATTCCTAAATGATATATATCTCTAGTGAAGTGGAAGGGTCTCTGTTCTGAGTGACTGCACGTGGCTGAGGATGACCGGGTTTATCTAGCATATGTAGACAGACATTCTCAATTAATTATCAATTAAGTCTTCATCATTTTCTATAATCCAGTGTCTCTCCTGTCCCTATTTTTTCCACTTTTAATCTGTTCTTGATCTTGTAGATTTATTGGTCAAAATTAAAAGATAGAGAATAAAGTTTTCTTCATCCTTCACTAAGGAGAACAAAGAAGGGGGAAGGGCCTTTTAATTTTGCTACCATTCATGTGGGACCAATAATTCAAATACATGATATAGTTTCTTTCCTGGGTTCTGGAATAGTTAATTATCAAGGAGATATTAAAAACCACACAATATTCTCCTCTTGCACTAGTCTGTTACACTGTTCCTCCTGTAATATTCAGAAACTCTGCATCATTTCAAAACAAGTCACTTAAAACACCAACATGGAAAATTAGGAGGGTTGTGGGCTCTGCTAAGTTACTAGACCTCTTTGTGTTCCTTTTCCACTGTAAAAAAAGATAGTACACACAACATACGGTATGAGAGGTTGATCTCTGTGAGATTCTCACAATGGGAGTTTGCAAGGGAGGTTTACCAGGTACCCCTAGCTTTAAATAATATAATTAGTAAACATTGCTTTCGGTCCTTGTTTTTTTTTGTTTGTTTGTTCATTTTTTTG
Source organism: Bramus lutescens (assembly GCA_001685075.1). Classification (NCBI taxonomy): domain Eukaryota; kingdom Metazoa; phylum Chordata; class Mammalia; order Rodentia; family Cricetidae; genus Bramus; species Bramus lutescens. The sequence continues at coordinate 96,928 of LOEQ01003395.1, forward strand.
TTCCTGTTGTTTGTTTTTTCTTTTGAGACAAAGCAAGGAGAAAGAACAAAGTACTTTTCTGTACTGAAAATATGGGAAGGTGTCCTTCTTTCTTCACAGCTGTGATGTCACTGATGCCAAGCCCCAAGATTCTCTATTGTTAATACAAAGGGGGTCTAATTAAGAATAACAGATCCAACTTGTCTGTTCATATTCTCACACACATACACATATATGCATGCACAAACATATTGATTACATATGCTTATCTATGCATGTGCATATGGTTAAACATACTTCTGTATTCTGTAGGAAAATAAATGCTATCAAAGAAGGAGTGATAGATGAAATTATCATTTCTATGCCCCCTTATTCCTTCCATTACAACCCTCCTGATAATGGCAAATTACAAATTCACACTGAAGAGATGAGTATGAATATATGAAATCTATTTTGATTCTTTGGTAATATGAAAAGAATGATAAATATATGAACCTGTAAATTATTTTCTGCTAGAGTTTTAGTTGCTGTTGCTGTAGGCAATAGGATAATTTAAAAATGAATCTGGGGTACGGTGTCTATTACAAGACATAATTTCATCACTTTTGTAAACGACTGACCTCTATCAGAACCCAATATAGGCAGCCTTGCCAATCATCTGTTGGAGGCTGCGGTGGAAGCATGGGCTCGGCAGGAGGTCAGAACTTGTACAGCCATCCACATCACAAGAGCTGATTTTTATGCAAAGTTGTCCTGATGGTGACAGAAGTGCTAAAGCCACCTTCTGTGTGACATGGCACACGGCCTACTTTATAGTCCCCTGAGAGTGGATAAGAAATTAATTATAGAATGATTAAGGAAAAGGAACATTTTCACAATTTGTTTTCTCTCTGTGCACTTTTCTCTTGATTTCCCCTATGGCTCCTACATCTAATCTACTATTTAAATAAACAATTCCATCTCTGCTTCTATGTGGAAAGGGAAACGGCTTAGAAATAAGATGTACAAGGGCAATACTAAAATTCCCATATTCAGCAGTCATTATGAAACCTTTGTGTAGCAACGGCAAGCTAATCCGACAATAGTAGGACTGCTTATCAACCTCCTTAAGCTACATTCAGGGTCTGCTGTAGCCAAACATATGTGCTCCCCAAACCACTCAGCCATGCAGAAATGTGCAATAAGCTGCAAAGGGCTTGTGAGAAAATGAAGTGGAGTTCATAACAATCCCCAAACTGTCAATGACACATGAGAAACAAACACATGACCCCAAACAGAGTAGCTCTATTCACTTTGCCTGGTCACAATGACAGAAGTATTGCAATAACAAGTCACACACAGCCTTGCTGATTGGGGGTGAATATCAGAATCATTGTTTGAATAATGGGAATTCTCATGAACTAGCAGGGTTAAGAAAATGCCATAAGAGGTCGATGGGTGTGGCTAAAGAGGATGATAGGAATTTTCTACTATATAGTAGTAGGCTGCTTGTGTGTTTCCTGGCTGCCCAGACTCCCAAAATAACCACACTGAAGCTATATTAATTAAATTACTACTTGGCTTATTAGCTCTAACTTCTTATTGGCTAGCGTTTACACCTTAATTTAACTAATTGCCATTATTTTATATTTTACCGTGAAGTTCGTGGCCTACAGGGAAGGTTATTGCTTGTCTCCCTGCCACGGCTCCATGGCTTCTCCCTGACTTTGTGTCTATTCTCCTTGCATGCAGTTTAGTCCCCCGTCTCTGTTCAACACTGGATTAGCTTCCCCTTTACCTTCCCTTTGTTCTAATCATGACTCAGTTCATCAGTTTTGTACCCGATATATATTTTACTAAACAGGGAAGTCTCAAGTGTGTTCTCAAACATGTTTTCACAATACTGATTATATTCTTGGCTTTTCAAACCTGATCTATTATCTAGATTGTTCGTCGATTCTAGTAGAGAGAGAGGACACCTTTCACCAAATTAGTGGGAAAGAGATTCCAGAGTATTGCTTAAGAAGAGAAAGCAATTTTCTAAGGGTTGCAGACTGAATGAAGAAAACCATACTGCACGGGATCAGTTGGAAAGCGCTTTATTCTCATGGCAAAGTCAATTCCTGAATCTCCTTTGTTCCAATAAAAACAAGGAGGAGAAATAACATCGCTGATGCTAAGTCATTGAGGCACAAAAAGTGTTGTTTATACTAGAACTTAACCTACTTCAACACTACACAAAGGGGTCAGAGTTGCAGGCCGCTGATGAGCCAGGTTAATAGAGGCCTATACTATTCTGGGCCTCTGAGCATGCAGCGCTAGGAATGCCTTCTCGCTTAATACTGGCAGCTACTGTTGTTTACTATAACATGAAGGGGGCCTGCTTGTTGGGGTCCTGCAACTGTTTTGCCCCAAAGAAAATCACAAAGAGATCTCTATAAGTTATAAAGCTGATTGGCCCATTAGGTCAGGCTACTTATTAGCTCTTGTAGCTTATATTAACCCATTAATTATTCTGATCTATGTTAGCTAGGTGGCTCAGTACATTTATCAGTGAGGCAGACCACATCCTGCTGCTTCTGTGGTCTGGGCAGGAGTGGGAGGAATCAACTTCCTCCTTCCCAGAATTCTCCTGTTCTCA
>LOEQ01003395.1:100364-115788 GCA_001685075.1 Bramus lutescens
GATAGATACATAGATAGATACATAGATAGATACATAGATAGATACATAGATACAAAGATAGATACATAGATACACAGATAGATACATAGGTAGATACATAGACAGATACATAGTTGGATAAAGATTATGCTATGAAATGCTGTTCCAAGAAAAATTTTTAAAAAGTGCCAGTTTTGAATGTTGTTGCAGAAGCCAAATAAGGTTTTAGGATCACACATGAACTCCGAAACGATCTAAAGATTTGGAATAAAATATTTTAAAAGGGTGAATCATACAAAAGGAAATATTTTCCAGTGACAAATAAAATAAGAACAATATCTACTATGTATCAAGTATGTTTTGAAACCATTTCTGAGTTTGATTCATTTGATTCTCATAATCCCCTACAGTGATAACATGACTTTGGCATTCATTGTTCAATTAATTGTTTTTATTTTACATATCAACCACAGTTTTCCCTCCCTCCTCTCCTCTCATTTCCTACTGCTACCTTCTTTTTACCACCACCCATCCACTCCTCAGAAATGGTAAGGGTTCCCACTGGAGTCAACAAAGCATGGCATATCAAGTTGAGCAGGACCAAGTTCCTCTTCACTGTACCAAGGCTGAATGAGGTGTTCCACCATAGCAAATAGGTTCCAAAGAACCAGCTAATGCATCAAGGACAGATCCTGGTCCCACTGCTAGGGTCCCCACAAATAGATCAAGCTACTCAACTGTCATTCACATGCAGAGGGTCTAGATCAGTCCCATGTCAGCTCCCTAGCTGTCAGTCTAGATTGTGTCATTTATTTCAGTAATAAGAAATCTGAGGCACAGACAAATCAAAATAATCTATTCTTAATGCCTAGATATACAGCAAGCATTACAGCATTCAAACATGAGGGAAAGAGCTGACTTTAAGGTTCTTAACCACAGTTAATTTCACCTTATAAAAATAATCACAATACGATCTTTGGGGTAAGAACATAGATTATCTCAACAGTTAAGATATTGGTTATCTATTGAACTTTTTTGCTGGCCATCAATCAATACTTCCAATCTCTACGTAAGTATTAATGTGAACGAAAGAAATGGAAAAGGACCAAGGAGAGGAAAAGAGAAGAAAAACACATATTCACTGCCTCCTTAAATCCCATTTTCAGTAAGGTTCCAGCAAAAGATACAGGGGATGATCTTTTTTTTTTTATGGCAGGTTTCAGTAGGAACAAAGCTCAGGGCAGATGTAACTCACTGAAGGAAAATGTTCACTGGTTTGTAAATTCAACAAACTTAACTGAAATTGATATTAAAATATTCCTTCAGTTCTAAAATATGCATTTCTTATTTTATGTTTTAACAACTAGGATGTCTGTTTGTTGTGGGTAAAATAGGGAGTACCGGCCATATATGGGTGGGACAACTTCATCGCATGTCTGTAGTGTCTTCTGTTACTATGGTTACCCAAGAAAATGATCAATTTTGTGAGTAAAACACTGAGCAGTCTTAAGAATAAGTAACCATGTCACCATGGTGAGAATCCTGACTTCAGAAAATATGTATTTTTGTTTAAAAAGCAGAGGTTATGTTTTTGAAGAAATGCCCCCTGCTGCCTTTGAGCTCTATGATTTACTTGGTGGGCACCCAGGTGGCACACCTGTCATACTGCTTGACAATGTGATTTATATTTACAAATATATAACTAATGACATGAGTGTTAGAGATAATTGGCATTTAGCTTAAAGAGAGATGACTGCAGTTATTAATTTCTACCTTTAGAACAGTCTCTGAATTTTATTATGCTTATCATAGTTAATATCAAATGAAATAGTTAATACAGCTGGTCCTTTGCCTAGACTAATTATGATCCATGGACTGAGCTTGTAGCACAATGGTAGAGCAATACAATCTCTAGCTGTATTAATTCCTTTAAGACCTTCCCTCCATTCTATAAACTGTTATAAATCATCACTCATCTTGCATCTCACTGATATTTTTGAGGCCTCGGTGATAGTCATAATCAGTCAGCACACAGACCATTTAAACTTGCTGTTATTCATAGTAACACAATTAACTCTTGCTTCTCACATTTCTCTTCAATGAATTGAAGTCATCTCCACAACGGTCTCATGGTGTAGCTAAGATAGGCTCTTGACTCAGTGTCTTCCCTTAAGCTTTACTTTCTCTTTGTTATGACTTTGTTTTTGTCTTTGTTTTTCATTTTAGGCTTTAACCTACAAATCTCATTAACATTGATGGGTGAGTTTTTGAATCATTGACAATCAGATTTAATTTAGACTGGATACAATTGAAGTATTCCTATAAAGATCTATGAGACAATGTTGTAATTTCGAAAAATGTTTATATCACACCATATCTGATTTATTGAATCAGAATTATTCACAGGCCATACATTTCAAAATACCAGGCCCTCACTGAGCTAGGGATTACAGTATATATAGCTGCAATAAGCTGTTAATGTTTACTGATTGTCAGATAGTTTGAGACTACAATTTTATTTCTACTACTAACTTTAAGAAAAACATACTATTTACCTGTTCATTAGTATTTTCCAGGTATACAAAATAATTTTAAAAAATTGTTTTTCTATAACTTGTGTTCTAACGCCTCCTCTAGTAGGTGTTAATGATGAATGTATCTTCACCCACCCTTTATAATTCCTTTCTTAGAATAAACAATCAGCATAGGCTACAAACTCTGGCTGAAGTAGTTCCTAACAATTTATATGCCCACGTCACAAAATCTGTTTTCTCTTCCCCTGAGCTAAGTTGTTTTCCCCTGAAACCATCTCAGTTGCCACAAGCTCTCTTGACACAGGCCTGGCCTGATATTCATTCAGCTAACAGTAATCTTCTCATAATGAGATTGCATGTGCCCAGTGAGCCCATACCATTGTCCAAATACTACAGAAGCATTCCATGTGGATTGTATCATTTGTGCAAAAAAAAAATACTTATTTTACTTTTCATTATATGTCTGTCTGTGGCTTATGTACACAAGAGTCAATGTGCTCCTAGAAGACAGAGCGGGCTGCCATATCCATTGGAACTGGAGTTAGAGACAGTTGTAAACTACTTGACATTGGTGCTGAAATGCAACTCAGGTCTTATAAAAGAACAATATGTGATCTCAGCCTCTGACCCAACTCTCCAGCAGAGAAAATTTGACAATTCTGTTCATTTTAGGAAATCTGAAGTGTAATCAATAGGAAGATACAATGATGTTTTATAAACATGAGGAGGAATTGAGCTACTTACAGAAACACATGATACTTTCTCTCTAGAGGCTCCCACTCAGCTAATATGACTAGATGAACTGTTTAATGAAACCATCACTGACAAAAGGAGAGAAAGTGAAATAAATTAGCCAAAGTATTTCCTAAATCTCTTTGCATGTAGCGCATTCAGCGTTTCCCATTTGTTATATGGGCTATCATGAATGCTTATAGTACAGGAAATATGTTTGTGTGATAAATATTTTTCATTTCATATTATATAAAATATTATGTTTTATATATAATATATAAATATTTATTAAACCTGGTCTCATGTATCCAGGCTTAAATTCACTATGTAGTCAAGGATAATCTTGAACTTCTAGTCCCCTGTCTCAGTTTGCCGAGTGCTAGGATTATAAGCGTGTAAAGGAAGATTTGAAGACAGCAATCACCATCCCTTTCTTCTGATGGCCCTTCTATGGGTTATTGGTAAAGTGAAGTATACCCAAACCACCAGGAAACAAATTTAAAATTGCTCAAGGAACCAAATCTGTCCATTGATCATTTTGTTGGCCACAGTAATATGAAATGAAAATACGTGTATTTTAAAGATATGCTGAAAGAAATAAATGATTGTGTATAGTAATATGCACTTCTTACCAAGACAAAAAAATCTTTTAGCCATCATCTCTTGTTAAAGGGGGCTGCTAGTTAGTTTGCGGCCATTTAGCCCCAAACTATTCACACAGAAACTGTATTAATTAAATCATTGCTTGGCCCATTATCTCTAGCTTTTTATTGGCTAACTGTTACATATTAATTTAACCCATTTCTATTCATCTGTCTATTGCCACATAGCTGTGGCTTACTGGCTAAAGTTCCAGCATCTGTGTCCTGAGGGGCTACATGGCTTCTCTCTAACTCTTCCTTCTTTCTTCCAGTATTCACCTTTGTTTTCCTCGCCTACCTCTATTCCCTGTGCAGGCCCAAGACAATTTTTTTTTATTAACCAATGGTATTTACAGCATACAGAGGGGAATCCTACATAAATTTCTCACTGCCCAAACTTAAAAAAAATTAATATCTCTATGAGAAGAAAGAGATGAAAAGCAGATGTGTAGAAAACCTGAGTTTGAACATGTCAACTTCTTTCTTTAAATGTCCTGGTCATACTTATTTATGGCAAATGTGGGAGCATCATGCAGTGTTTTTAAATAATATGCAGTACTAGACACCACAATATTAAAACATAAATTGCATTTGCATTGGTTTTGTGAAATTCACTGTTAATTAATTCATAAACACTGAGCTACTTCCCATTTGGAAACGAAAAAGATGGAAACTGCTGAGTTTCCCTTATTTGACATTTATAACTGAAAAAATCAAAAGCCACAAAAATTATTTTCAAAACAATCATTTAGCTTCTCATTTAAAAAAAGCAGACATAAAATATATTCACTGTTTGCATTTTCATGTATTTATTTTTGTGAAGGGGTGAGGCATGCATGCACAATGGCAGGAATGAGCCATGAAAGGCATATGGCGATCAGAACACAACTTGGAGTCAAACCTCTCCTGAGGACTGAGGTCCTTAGGCTGGGTCAGACATCTTATCAGAGCTGACCAGCAATATTACAAGCTTTGGATTTTCTTTACCCTATTCAAAGGATAGTCTATTTCACCCATAGTGTAGTCTGTTTGAAATATATTTAATTTCAACCACTATTTCTTCATGAGTCCATCATTATTTAGTAGCCACAATACTGAAGAGAATTTATCATCCCAGAAAGCAGGTATCTTCTTCCACACTTAGATATACAGTATAAATTTAAGGATCCAGTCTTTGTGACTGCTAGCATGGATAATTTCGATCTTGTTTGGCAGTTAAAACAGCATTTCATGAATTGGGATGAGCAGCCAATTCTTTAATCCCAGATGCTTAGGAGGCTACAGAATGATCACAATTTTGGAGACTGCCTGAGTTACATAGAGAGATCTCAAGGCCAACCTGGGTATCTCATTTTTTATTTTTACTATAGAAGGAAGAGAATACAGGTGTAGATCAGTGGTGAAATGGTTGCGTAATGTGCTCTAAGTCTTAGTATTATACCTGTTACCATAATTGCTCATTGACAACTCAATCTAATTAAAGTTGTCCCTGAATCAACTATTTGGCCTACAAAATGATAGTACCTTACCTTATAATTTCTGCTCAGTAGATCAAATAAATAATACATGTAAAAGAAAGTAACAGTGACTTAGATTTCTAATCTTGTATTAGTGCTAACTATTATCTATTTTATCACTGATTTTAGAAAATACATATTTTAATGTACATTTTGACTTCTACATATAGCCTTGAATAGATTGTCTATTATGGCACTGCATTTGTATATTAATTAAGGGAACATGTGTACTGATATTTTTCTTAAAGGTGGTTGCTGATTTCCTAAACTGCCACACTGAGTAAATCTGTTCAATGCTACTAAAATAAAAACACACTTTAAATACACACCCATGTTCATAATTGATTTGAGTTAGTCACATTTAACTTTCTTCTAGAACATGAAAGTAAGAAAAATATAAAGAAGAGAGGGAAGTGAAAGAGAACAGAACACATACTTTGCCTTGGGAACAGTTCAATATCGGTTTGCTAAGAACTCCAAGTGGGAAATTATCTCATTTAATATTTGCAGCATTCGAAATTTGCTCTCAGATTTGTTCTGATTTTATAGTCACAAAATCTTAGCCTTAAAAGTGTTTTTTTTAACACAACATAAGTGAAGGCTGCAGTATTAAGTGGTACCTAAACACCACTCTCTCAAGCTCCATACAAGCCCCAGAGTCTGTGGGGGAAACTATGCATTACTCACCTCTGGAATAATTTACAGGATATGCCGCCATTCCTGACTGATGCCATGGTTCAGTTTACCTCTGTTGCTAACTCCTAGGTCTCTTGTCGTGTGTACAACTCTCAAGGCATCTGTCATTTCCAGCTTGAGAGATTTTTAAGTCTGTGTCCATGTTATCAACAACGATTTTTTGAGTATGACTTCACTGCTTCCTGGTTAGGGGAAGAAGATCAGTGAGAAAATTGCTTGCTGCTCATGAGAACTTGAGTTTAAATCCCCAAAGACCACATAAAGCAGGCAATAGAGTGAACACCTGTAATCTCAGGAGTCTTAAAGTGTGATGGGAAACAGACAGGATAATCCTTGGATGCTCCAAGGCCAGCAAGGATGGCATACACAGAGTGGTGTGACAGTCTCGAAACAAAGTAAAAGACAAGATTCAATAATACAGTTATTACCTGACTTACAAATTTGCATCCCCATACACACATACACATACACATGCATATACACAAAGACATACACACAGACACATACACACACTCATGAATGTATTCACCCTCCCACAAGCAGACACATACATGCATACACATATGCAAGCATACAAAGACATACACATGCATACATACAAGCATGACAATACAAAGACATGTACACATAAACATATACACACAAACACACATGCATGTGCACACACGTTCCTTGATTTCCAGAATGTATTTTTTTACTAAAAAGCTTCCTTTGGTGATTTATATATAGCTGCACTTGTACTAGTAACCATATTATTTTCTCACATACGTCCTTACTTTCTTTTTTCTATTATTATCAAAAGTAAAAAGACAGTTTCACATGGCCACCAACTTGAAATCCACTTTTAAAGCCAAAAGAATAAAATCTGAATTTAAAATCCTCTCTATTAATCCCTAAATTTCTGTAGTCTATAATTGGTGTCAAGGCTATTTTTCATAACTCTATAATCTGATTTACCACTTTACTAGAATACATAATTTCAATACCTCTTGTTGTATAGCATTTTAATTTGTACATACTTTGCAAGCTTTATAAATTACATTTTACAGGCTCTGAAATATAATTATGTGACCTGTCATTATTTTAAAGAAATTAAGCTATCTTGCATTTTATCCTGAAAAACTTACCTTTTAAAACTTCCTTTTAAAAGAATAAATCTTTCTATTGTAATATTATTTAGTATGTAAAATTATTACTATATGTACAATAGTCTTTGTTTTTAAAATGTTTTTATAGAAATTAAATCAGGATGTTAAATTATATTAATGTACAATAATGAAGACATAGATTGAAGAACAATATTTTCCAACTACTCTTTGTGTTAGTAGAGAAAATCTACACTGAAGTACGTTCTGCAAAGGTACTCACCCCTACCAATTTCTTTCATTTCAGTTCTGGGTAAAACTATGTTATAAATTAAATATTACTAATCTGGGTAAATAAGTTTATTTTACTATTTATTTGGTGGAGATATGGTTCAGTGGTTAAGAGCACTGCCTGCTCTTCTAAAGATCCTGCGTTCAATTCCCAGCAACCACATGGTGGCTCACAACCACCTGCAATGAGATCTGATGTTCTCTTGAGGAAGAGACCTGATCAGTCTTCTTCATCAACTTAGACCATGAAATCCAATATAGACAAGATCAACATATCTGCATATACAGGAAGCCATGCATGCTTCAGCATTGCCAAGGCATAAATTTCATCATTCAGTTACTATATATTCAGGAAATTTATTAAACTGTAACTGATAACATTTTAAATGGTCTAGAGAAAACAAAAACTCCAACATATACTCTCTCTATATCTTATTTTGTCTATTGGAAGTATCTGCAAAGTGCTTTAGAAAAGTTTGGTTCACTATTTTTGTTTCTCTCTATGTGTGTATGAGTGAGGTTGTATGCACCCTGTGTATTCAAAGGGCACAAAACACCAAATTATCTCAAACTGGAGTTATAGGATGTTGTAAGGCACACTGTAGATGCTGAGAATCCTATCTGTGTCCCCTGCAAGAAGAGCAAGTACTCTTTATTGTTGAGCTATTTCCCCATCTGCCTGCAATGCACTTTTTATGTTCTCTTTGATCACTTTGTTGACTTTTACAAAAGCAATGATAATGTTTTACATTTATCTAGGGAGCGCTATGTCACTTACAGAGGTATAATTTTTTTCCAATTCAGTGAGTTTCCATTCTTTTATATGTAAAGGTTATGCCCCAATTTCTTCCAAACAACCTGGTTGTAGTTTAAATATATTTTATCTCAAATATGGAGTCTAATCACAACAATGCTTTGGTTTAAAGAGTCAGTGGACTTGAGATAATGTAATTGCATTGTTTCCTTGCATGAGTCAACAAACAGAGTTTGTTAAAGTGTTGAATCTCTGTACAACCCAGAGGTCTTAGGAAATACAAAGCATGTTTACAGGTTCTTGTGCTTGCAGCACGGGGTGGTGTGTTTAATGACTATAATGTTTATGTTTTTTAAACCATTATTGACATTTTAAAATACACTAAATGATCTTATCTTGTGTGTGTGATCCAATAACATCTGTGCCTGTGCTTGTGTTTGTGTGTGAGTATTGCTTAACACCATACCTCAAGAGTAGTTTGTATCACAGAACTTCTATTTATTTGCAGACATATATGTCTGCCTCACTGACTCATGAGCTTTGACCCATGACCTTCTGTTGGCTCCATCTTTTGGAAGGCATATTGGGATTACAGGCACATGCTGTCCACTATGGATTTTCATGGTTCCACTTCTCTCACTTAATCATCTCCCTGGACAGACCTAACCTTGTGCTTGATCAAAAATTTGTAAAAATCATACATTCAGCCAACTGAAAGTGTAACAGGTCTGTGTTATTGAAAGGACATCTTAATTAAAAGGGACTCTCTTAGTAAATTTACTATACTCTGAGATCTTTATAATCAGATCAGTGTCAAGGGATATAATCATATCCCTTGCTATAAACCAGGCATGTGAAAGTCATTTTTATAGATAAATTATGCATGTTAATATTTAACTTTGCAATTTTCAACTGTAACTGTTTATTTTATGGTCTTTTGAGATAAGGTCTCATATATTTTAGGCTGGCCTTGGTATTGCTTTGCAGTCAAGAATAATGTTAATGTCTTATCTGCCTGCTTCCAGGATGACAGGCATGTGGCAACACACCCATCTTAACTTGACATACATGATATGAATGAATTGTTAGCTATTGAAAAAAAAATCTCTGCCATAGATGTAGTTAAAAGAGAGAGAGTTACCCTCGATTTAGCTCCCTAACACCTCTTAAGAGTTGAGACTCAGCAGAAAGACTTTGGGCATATAAAACATGTCTTTCATTCCACATAATAAATAAGAGTATTATTATGACATGCCATTATAAAACTAGAAACAGAGAACAAATTGTAATAAAGTTGAAAGTTGACATCTTTACTTTCTGTTTTAAAGATTATCACTGAAAGTCTGCGTATCATGACCTTTCAGTTGTTTAAATCTTTTAGTTTTCCCATAATGTTCTATTTTGTTTCTATGTGTATCATATCAGGAAGCAATCCATCATGCATTAAATAAATCCTTCTTTCAGGTCTCCTAAATTTATTTCTCCTTGCATTGAACAGTGTCTTTAATTTTTTTGTGGCATAAAATTAATTATCAGTATATATTACCACAAGTAATGTTTGATAGCTAAACAATTATTGTGGTGGAGATTGCATGTTTATATAACAATACTAGCATTGATATTCAGAGAGATAATTTACTGTGGTAGGATTCTAGCCATAATTAATGTAGATTTACTAGGATCCAGAACATGTTTTCTAGTAAATAGTTTAACTCCATCATATGCAATAACCCTGCTTTTATACATGAGATTTTTTAAAATTTTAGTTATTGATCCAAGTAATTTTTCTTACAATAGTTCATAAAAATATGCACTATATTTTCTTAAAAAGAGAATTCAATGATTTAAGTGATTTTTTTACTTCATACTTGCAATTATTGATGAGTCTCATGGTTATGTATTTACACATAAATGGAGAAGTAACACTATGTAGGAACAGGTGCACATAAAAATGAATCAATACAAGAAAACAGAAAAAAGGAAAGAATTAAGTACCCATCCTCATAGATAGCTGATCTCTGATACTTTTTTTTATTGGTAATGCTGCATACAAACTTCGTCTGCTAGCTCTGCAGTTGAAGGAGTTTCATATTTATTGCTTAATTTTATTATTGGAATTATATTACATATAATTATCTTTGAAATTTAATTATAGATAATTTATGTAACTATATCACATAAAACAGACATAATGATCTTTATTTAGGTATACAGATAAGGTAATAATTTTTAGTAATAAAGCAGTTCTATTAGGAAATCACTGAGTAATAGTCTTGAAAATATGTTTTTGATGTAATTTTATTTCACAAATTGTAATAATTTTGTCACTTCCCATCTTAAAATTACTGGAATTTTATTCTTTAAAATCAATTATGCTACCACCAGCTTTCTCAAAAAAGAAGAAAGAAAGTTGGTAAAGGAAAAAACTATGTAAGTGGTCTTTCAGTCATAATAAATGTAAAACAGTAGCTCATAATTTAATTAGCCATTTATTTTTGTCCTGAGTGTACATCAGAGTTTTGCTATGTTCTCACTGGTAGAGACAAGTAATGCTTGTAGATACACTAAAAAGCACAGGGTAATTCCATGTATGTTGCTGCTGTCTTCATCATCTTGGTCACGGATGCAATCTATAGTTCTTCAAGAATAATTGTATTGGTATGCATACATTTCCATTGATTTCCCAAGGTTCACCTATTGCTGTATTATGCTTGAGCAAGTCAGTGTACTTTAGTTTTAGAGGGTGAATGTTGTGGCAATAATTTATAGTTATAAAGCTGTTTTTAGTGAAAATAACATTAACAGAATCCTGACCCTCTATACCAGGTGGCAATTACCTAATAAGTTATAGCAGTTAGAATAATCTCCTATGTAAATATCTATGAAGATTGTAACTTGTAAAACATCTTAATCTACTTAATCTTTACCTGTGGTCCCGTTTTCAGAACTGAAAAAAGAAAATGAGCTATTTGTTGACAGACTAATTATAGTAATGAACTATTTTACTGTCATATTGGAATCCCTTTCTTCTTTGTTGTTAATTTTTCATGCAAATTTTGGAAACAAATTTTTAAAAAAAATTATGAAAATCCTCAGTTCTCTCTGGCCAACAACTCAGTTTTGAACTTTTGTTAACATTTCATTTCTCTGGCTCCATTATCAATACCTGTGACACAGAAGCATTTGGCAGATATTGTTTTTCAGTCTAGACTTTGACTGAAGCTCTCTCCACTTTTGTCTACCTGTGTAGGCTTTTGACATATATATTAAGTAATTCTTTCATCATTTTGACACTATGAGAAACTCACTAAGGTAGTCTCATAATGTGAAAACTACCAAGAATGTTAGCAAATTCTGTCTTGGATAATATTGTCCATTTCTTCTGTATCATTGCCATTTGGGAGTCCTTGAACTTTGATGCCCTTGCAATTGCATGAAAGCTGGCACAGAAATACTTTGATTTGGATCCAGGACTTACCTAGAGATTTCATTGTTTCTTTAAGGGGAAGCTCAGATAGAAGTGGAGGTAAAAGATTAAGTAATGCATAACTCCAATAAACTGAATTCATTCCTTCTCTGCAATACTTCCTTATCGCAGCTTGAAAATGCATGGAGAAAATATGTTTATCATGTAGGATCCCCTGTTGTGGCTTTCCAAGAGTTATGGTGAATGTCCCCTGCCAGGAAATAGTTCAAAAAACCCAAGCACATATTTCAAAATATCACATTTTCTTTTGACTGTCAGAAGATTTTTTAATCAAACTAGAAATCTAACAAATCGCCACAGTACATTTAGTTGCAATGTTTTACATGTTACCCAATATCCCTCAAATAGTTGATTTTACAAACTCCATATATAAATTCTGTCATTTCCTAGCATGTCACCCATGTGAAACCTAAGACACGACTTTTGATTCTGAAAAGTCTTGTTAAAGAACTGAAGTGTTTACATGGCCAGCTCAAGGAACTTCAAGTAAGCCATTCATAGTCATTTTAAAACTGTATTCACATAGAATAATAGCAGTATGTTCTCACTTAGGACCCATGACTCCTCCTAACTGTCACCTGGTGCCAGTAAATGTTCCTAGTCTGGGTTTCAAATTATAAGACAGATACAAATGGAATCAGAAAGTGATTGGTTACTATTTTAATATCTGTACCATTGTAGCCTAGTGGGTATGACCTTCAAGGTCATCGATTACTTAGCTCCCAGGATTCATAACTGGGGAAGATTGATGATTATTTTTCTTTTCTGGTAGCATTCATATCATATTCTTGAACTATGAAAGTCAAAAAATAAGGATGAAGCTTCCAGGTGGGAACCAGCTTGATTTTTTTTAATATTTAATAAGTCAAGCACATTGTGTCATCATCAATAGGGTATTTCCATCAACTTCTGGAGGGTGACCAAAAACACTGCTAATACAATAAGCTATAATATTTATGGGTCTTTGGGACCTCATATAAATTAGTACATGTTGTAACTCTCATCAGATAATTTCTTTTTGTATTACATTGCAATTGACACAGAGTTCTGCAACCTTTCAAAGTAAAGAAAATAAGAGACCTTAAAATGTTCAGTCTTAAATGTTACATCCGAATCACACCCCTTTCTTCCAAGCCTTATGAATCATTGTGAGTTAGATGAAAAGACAATTATAAGAGCCAGATATGACTTTGAAGAATCAGTGTTTATGAAATACAGCATGAGAATTGAACACATCAATTCATAATGGTTGTGATATGCTCAAGAAATATTTTTCTTCAAGCCAAACATAATTCCAACATTCGAGGTGAGGTAGACACAAAATCTCATGTGTAGCTATGGAATTATTGGCAACTAATTATTTCTTAGAGGGAGAGAATAAGTTTTCTCTAATGTCATGGGCACTGGTAAGTTGACCATACTCCAAGAAAAATTCAAACATTCAAGAGAAAAAGAAGTAGCCGAAATTATACTTGGTGAGTTAAGAAATGAAGACACAAAGTTGGATTGATAGAAAAGAGGGAGTAGATCTTGGAGGAGTTGGATCTTGGAGGAGAAAGACAACACATTGTACAAAATTCTGAATGAATTAACACAA
This sequence comes from Bramus lutescens, assembly GCA_001685075.1. Classification (NCBI taxonomy): domain Eukaryota; kingdom Metazoa; phylum Chordata; class Mammalia; order Rodentia; family Cricetidae; genus Bramus; species Bramus lutescens. Next base: position 113,678 of record LOEQ01003395.1, read on the forward strand.
AATGTAAAAAAAATCAAAATTTCTCATGAAATGTATTAGTGTTCAGGAATTAAAGAACTATTTGACTCTTTGTTGAGTTGATTTCCTCTGCATTTTTATGAAGATAAATGGGATGTTCTGATGACTCTATAGGACAGCAATCCAAAGCACTGGATGTTTCCTGGTGGTAGGGAAGACAAGCTTCAGAGGCAGTAATGGCATGCTCAGATGGTAATGGATTGAAATAACCTCCAGATTCACATTTGTGCTTCTTAATTCTGAGAATCTAATGCTCAGATGTTAAGGGATTGAAATAACCTCCAGATTCACATTTGTGTTTCTCAATTCTGAGGATCTAAACATGGTGATGATTTTTGTTTTTTCACTGGCCCCACCTCTCTCCCATGATCACCTAAACGTTTTTGCATAAGAAAGACAACACACACTGAGTTGTTCTCATTGTTCTACTGTTACAAGTTAGAAAAGCTTCCAGGGAAGCAAATAGAGATTTTGGGGTGGAAGCATAGTTCTTAGAGGAAAGCAATGAAGAGGCAAGGGAAGGTGCATGCTTACTTGACCCTGTACTTTCTCATACTTCTTGCTTTTATCTGGGAAGAAATGAAACTTTAACAGTTTTAAATCATCCTGTCTGCATTTTCTTAAATGCATTTTATATGTTCATATTGATTCATTCATGTATATAAACTTACTTATTGCTCATATATGTATGTGTCTATCTACTCATCTTTATATTATGCACACATCTATTAATCTCTGAATTTTTCTATCTTTACTATGGGTACATTAGAATGTACTTTATTTAGTAATGAAGAGATCAAAATGAGGACTTATGCCTTGGACTAGTTTTCATTTGTACAACAAGTCTTATTTTTTTTCAGAGAAAAAGAAGTCGAATCTGTATGAATAATGACAATGACACCTTTGCCAATGCAGACATTTTCTCTACTTGAATGGGATCAATCCACCCTTCCAGAGCTTAATATATGATACATTTTGAAAGATATGCACATGCAAATTGCAAAAATATGGCATCTTTCACGATTGAAATGCTATTAAGAAGTATTATTACCAGCAGTTTTTTGTCTTTTAATATATGCATGTTGGAATTGAGTTACAATATGATTTTATGATGTGATGGAGCCTGGGGAAAATAATGAAATTCTTACAACAGAGTGAGTGCCTGAGTTGGGTCCAGTAAAGATACAGGTTCCTCTTTTTTCATGAAAAATTGATAAGGCTTGCCACACCACTGTATTTTCAAAGCACACTTTTGATTTTCTCATAACTTTGCAATTAGAAAGCAATTTGCTTCAGATGTATCATAACTTGAGTCTCATCTATGGATAATATAGCTTATTTTCAGGTGACAGTGCTAAAGAGTGGATGCTAGAAGAATGATTGAAGACTTTGAAGAGTGTTAGAGTCATTTGGATATTTTACATATAAGATGTACACTAATTTTGAGAAGCCATGTACAGAACTTTAAGGATGGCTAGTGGTACTTTCTCAACATTCATGTTTTGTAATCAAATACCTAGTATTTCACTGTTATGTGTTTGGGCCCTGGAAGTCACTTAGGTTAGTCCATAAAAGCCACCTTTGTAAGTGGTACTAGATCCATGTAGAAGATCTTAGACACTAGGTTTTCCTTTACATCATATAAAACCAGATAAGTGATATCAGAGCCATATAGAATATCTTAGACACTAGTTCATCCTTTATGACATATAAAAACATATAATTTGTTTTCTTCAAAGTGCAGAGTGGACATTTATAAGACTGGTACAGCCATTTTGTTGTCTTGGACTTCTAAGACTTTAGAGATAAGCAAGAAACTTGTGTTTTATGCAAATAACATAGAAATATTTCCCAAGTGAGATTCAAAAAGAGAAATGAATTGAAAATGCATAGATAGTAAGTATACAATTAAGGAGTAAATAACAAACAGAGACAGATAGAACATAAGTATGTAGAAATGTAGGAATAGTAGAAGACAGACATATAAGAGAGAGATGTCATACAGATAGCTACATAGTTATATGTAAATAGATAAATGCTAGATAGATAGATTATAGATAGATAGGCAGATAGAGAGATAGATATAGATATAT
>LOEQ01003395.1:115846-142100 GCA_001685075.1 Bramus lutescens
TAGATAGATAGATAGATAGATAGATAGATAGATAGATAGATACAGATATAGATAGACAGAATAATGTGAAAAGTATGCAGGTAGGCAGGTAGGCAGTAGATATAGACAAACCAAAGGCAGGTAGGTAAAGGAGTAAAAGATAATATATAACAGATAATGCCTAAGTATGTACATAAAAGTAAGGGAATTGTTCTTCTTAGAATCAGTGATTGTAGAAGTACCACAATAGGCTGCTTCCCAATTGGCATCTAGTAAAAAACAGCAGAACAGTTCACAGTTTAAATGTTGAACCTTGTGAAAGTTCTAGAGTTTATCCAGAGTTCTTATGTATAGATGTTAGGAGAATGAAGGCATTCCAGCTACAAAGTAGAATGTAAGTTAGTCTTTCCTCTGGATATTTACTCCATAGGATTTCCACTCAGTTGGATGATGCCCATGTGAGGGTAAATCGCTTCACTCAGTCCATGGATTAACATGCCATTTCCATATAAACACCCACACCAAAAAAAAAATCACAAATATGATTTAATGGTTATTTAGTTTTCCTAATCTCTTTTTTGGTACACTTGAAATTAACTGTCATATCTGTTCTAAAGCATTTTCTCATAGCTGCCTCAGTGGATGTAGAAAGATGCTTCAAAGAAAGGATAATAACAGAGATTTTAAGAGTTTGTATTGTTTGTTTGGTTTGGTTTTGAAACAGAATTATTGTGATCCAGGCTAAATTTGTAAGCCTAAACTGACTTCAAATGTTTGATTCCCCTGCTTCAGCCTCCTGAGTACAGGTGTGTGCCACCATGGCTTGTTTAGTTTTCAGAATTTTAGGAACTACAGCCAAAGATATTATTGGTCAGATAAGGCTGTCCGTGTTTGTCATATGCATCATGAGATACTAAGAATAGATTCATTAAGAATTATCCTAAACTGGCTAATTAACTTAATCGGGCACTACTTTTGACACAGTGTTTTCTGCTGTTGAAGAATATAATGTGTAATATATACTGAGAAATGCATATTTTTCTTAGGCAATAGCTTCATTGTGTCAATATTTTAGAGTGGATCTACATAAATGAGGGCCACTATAATATCACTAGGTAATGTAATCTTACAGAACCATAGTCATACATATGGTCTGCTTAAAGTAAATATTACTATGTCATATATAAGTGTGTTCTTATTAAGTGAAAACACTTTGTTGTGCAATATACTTCAACTTAATTTTCCCTTTTTAATGAATATATTTTAATAATGTCTCCTTCATCAAACTGCCCCATCCATTATAAATATTATTATAGTCTTCTACTTATATGAATTCAATATTTTAGGTTCCATAAATGAGATTATGTACTATTTGTGATTCTGTTTTCTGATTTTCTGACTTACTTTCCCTATATATTGCTCAAGAGACCACCAATTACATGGTTTTCCCATTGCATATAAATATATCACCTTTTCTTTCTCCATTCATTTTAGTTGATTCTTTATCTTGGTAACTTGAAAAATGATAGGATTATCATGCAGGATAAAATTTATTTTGCAAATAATAATTTAATACTAATTTAATTTTACACACACTCAGAGACTTCAAACAATATATTTGCATTTTCAATGAAAGGGCATACTGTATTCATCATCTTGGATCATAAATGGCACTGCGTAGTCTATTCTACTGCATCTCAGATAATTCTTCAATGTCTCTCTTTACACAAGCCCACATTCTAGCTTCGCTGCCATTTCTTACCCCGCAGTACTTCACTCCCACTGACTCAGCATTCCTGAGCTTAAAAGAATGTGGATAGTTCATTGTGTACTCCCACCTTTAGGATATTTATAAAAGTCTTTAAATAAAATTACTGTCAATCCTGAGAATGACATCGCTAAACTTTCCTTACCAGCATACAATTAATTTTGCTCTGTTCTTTTTCTTTCCTAATCGTTGTGGTAGTAAACACACACTTGCTGAGCATCATACTGTAAGTATATAGGCACAAAAGACAAACTGCGCATGGTGCTGAATTCTAAGAAGGGAAAGGCACTTATCTTAATCATAAAATAATTAAACTTTATTTGCATTTTTAACAGAGTCTCAATAATGACCCTCTGCTGGAAATCACGATTAGTATGTCCACCATTCAATACTCTAATTTTCCCATTTGTGGCCTTACCTGTGACTCTTACTAGAACACATGGCAGACTGGACTATCTCCTCAGTTTTGAATGCCTGTTCAATTGATCCTGAACCTATATCTAAACCAGACAGCTAGTTCCTTAGAAATACTACCAAGTGAGGAAAACAATATTTTTCTGTGAGATAAAAGCTCTTATGACACTGTAAAGTGACTTCTTCTTGTTAAATTATAGACCAAAATAGTTTCCAGATGACAATATTGACTGGCCAAGATAAATTGATATGTACATGGGCATTCACCAGAATTTGCAATTTGCATTTATTTAATCAAAATTACTGATGTTTACTTCTGATTGTGAGCATGAGGGGACACAGACATATTCCTCATATTCATAAGCTTGAGCAAGTTCTGAGTTCTAAGCTTTGAATCTGGGCATCCAGGAAATGAACAAGCAGCCTCCCCCAATAGTGGTGAGAGTCTTCACTTGGGTACCTGAGTGAGGAGTTTATCTTCCTTTTCTGTAAGTGATGGTACAACACAGCCTCCCAAACAGACCACTCCATTGATGGAGAGAAAGGTTTATTTTGGGAAATTCAGAGCTGTCATAGCTATCACTTGGGTGGTAGAAGAATAGAAAAAGGCAAAGAAGGAATTGCCATTTTCAATAGAGTGGGTAGTATGGAGGAGGGAGATACAGAAACCAAATCAGCCTGAGATCTAAGGCAGAAGGGAGGATGTTTTTTGGACTAGAAGAACTCCTTGATTTTATGCATGTTGTAGATATGTGCTAACAGTTAACTATAGGTCCCATGGTTGTAGGATGGTAAGTATAAACAAACAAACAACAACAAAAGCAGAACTGATTCCTTAATTAATTAAATAGAAACTCAGTGTAAGCAAGCCACAAAAGGTCCTTAAATTGCAAGCCAACAGATTACTATGATGCGTTAAACAGAAGTAACAGTGAAAAGTATGTGAGTGAGAGTTAAGCCTTCTGGAAAAGAGGAAAGCAAGCCAATGTCTATCAAAGGAATGCCATTAACAGGTCAATGCAACAGAAGCAAAGCTCTAGACAGATGCTGACAACTGGCTGTCTGGCTGCTAACGTGGGGAATGTCGGGAGATGTAAGATTTTTGCTACATTTGTTAATGCAGAGGTAATAGGAACTAAAACTAAGAAATTGGTCTGAGTGATCAAGGGGCCCATAAGCAACTGTCTATGAATAATGTGAGGTATAATTTGAAAACTTTAGAAAAGAATTATTGAATAGTAAAATGAGGGCGAAGGGTATCAGGGTTCACTACTGACTATTGATATCAGAACTCGGATGTAGAAATTTGAGACATGTAAAAGACACTGAGGAGGTGGTGAGTGTAAATGTCTTTTATTTATTAATGAAATCTAGGAGGTGGGAGAGCCTTGCAGTTGAGAGTATGTACTGCTCTTGCAGGGGACCAGAGTTCAACTCCAACACCCACATCAGTAGGCATGTGCATCCGTGTATATTCTCTCTCTCTCTCTCTCTCTCTCTCTCTCTTTCTCTATCACTCACTCACACACACATTTGTGTGCATGCATACACACCCACACATGAATGCATGCACACAAATAAATAGTTCCTTAATACATTAGAGCTTTTAACATGGATTGCCCCATGGTATGAGTAAGGGGTAGGGTTTTATTGTGAGTAAGAGAGACAAAATGTCAAAAGCAACTGCAAAAGTTCAGAACAGAGAAAGAAAGTAGATTGAATCTGGCCATCAGACAGGGCAATGCAAGGGGTATCTGTAAGGGAAGGAACAATAGCAGGAGATAGAGAGAACATAGTGAAAATAGCTAGATTATGAGAAGAATGAGTTACTGGGAAGGAAAAGCGCACCAGGGGACTGGTGTGGGGGCTTTGAAATATATGACCTTGTGAGTAGGTTTTGAGAGAACCTGGAAGCTAGTATGGACTTTGATATGCTGATGGGCACCACAGGTGTATGTTAGCTGGAGAACTATATTCCCTTTTACCAGAGGTAAATGAAATGACTCATTTTGGCAGGTGGGAACTGGTTTCACAAATTCCTGAGGTATACTGACTTTTATCTAAACACTACAGAAATAGTTCAGGTTGAGCTCATTTCTGTATATTTGGACTCCCTTTTGGCGTTTGGGGAATTTGAGTTTCCTTTGGACATGACAAGTGTCAACTGCTATGCTATGTGAAGACCTAGGAAAATGGCATAAAGTGAAGCCAGATTTTAGGTTTATCATTGAAGGATTCCAGTCATAAGATAACTGGAATTCAATAGGAAATGACATAAAAACCAAGACAAATTCAGATCCAAGATAACAAAAGGAAATGCTGCTTAAAAGGTTAGGCAACGCATCATTGAATAATATCCAGCCTATTTACAAAACGAGGCTGACTGTGAGTCATTGCCAGAGGTAGGAAAGAGACGTGATGGGCTGGGCCATTGACTTAGACTAAACTATACAGACAAGGCCAAAAAAATGAGGACTTTGAGAAACATTTACAAGAAATACATCCATGAAACTGGGAACACTCTAACTTAGTCCCTGCTTTTCATAGGCTGTGATATTTTAGAGAAATCAAAACAGGAAGGAAAGCTGAAGAAATTAACTAAAAAATGTTGAAGCTTACTCAATGCCGAGTTCTAACTGTAGGAGCGTGTTTTTATTTAGCAAGTTTTTTTAGTAATTGAAATACATTTTTAATAGATGCTGTGCTTAATCATCTCCTGGAATCTGCCACTGTGATTCAAAGATGTTTCATATTCAACTTAAAATACCAAGCGTCTAGAATAAAAAGAATATATTAGTCCACCTCCTGGCACTTTGAAATTTTTATTTTTAAGCTAAACTAATAATGGGTTCTTTAACACGTGTCTCTGCCATCCTTTGGCATTTTTGAGTCACTGAAAAAATACAGTGTGAGTTATTACAAAAGGAGTGATGTGATTAAGAATGGTATTTCTTCCATCTAAAGCAAATGTAAACATTTGTTTGTTGAAAGGTTTCAAGAAATTTCTATCAACAAGAACAATAATGTATAAAGTCATCACTTGGGTGTTAGTTGATGGATTCTGGAAATTTTATGCGCCTGAAATATTTCAGCTATGAGAAAACTGCTAAGAGATACTTGTTGTGAAATATTTGTTCCATAAGATTAAGCAAGGTTGGAAGAGATTAAAATATTCCATATAAGAATAATGAATTACTTCATGATCATTATTTGCTTTAATAATGAAGACTGTACCTGATACTTTTCAGAATGTCTGTAAGCTGGTATCAGCACATTGTATAGTGAAACACAGTGGGTGTTTGATTGTAAAAACATCCTCTACAGGCTGGGTGTTGAGTGGCTGGTTCTCAGCGTTGGTACTAAGCTCTGGAAATATTAGGAGCAAATGGTTTCTTACTCTTTAGGCACCAAGATGCACTGCCAAGCACACAGGCCAAACATCTATACACCACACCTTCTAAAAGCAGACCAAATAAGTTTTCTTCCTCTAATGTTTGCTTTCAGGCAATGATCATTGATAAGCAAAAATGAATAACCAAGACATATTATGGAGATGTTTTAAGTATCAAGAATTTGAGTTCCACACGCTACACATCCATAGGAGATGTTTGATGAACTATCATTTCAAAAGCCTTTCCTTTCAAATCTTGTTTTACTGACTAGGTTAGTAGCAATTGCAGCAATAATGTAAAAAGAAGTGTAGAATTTTGTCATAGAACCAGAAGAAACCCAGGTTTGTGAGGCTAGAGACTCACATGTTGTAGAAAACCAGGCAGCTCTCCTTCAGATTATGAACATATTATTCCTCCAATCTCCTATGGCATAACCACAACGGTACAAAATAAGCCTACACACTGATTGTACTAACGTCAAAACATACGAAGAGGAAAGGAACAAAAATGATGCAAAATAAATATAACGTACTGACAGCTCAATAAACTCAACTAAACAAAACCAAAGCCTGTATAAACTTGTTAAATAGAATGGGATGGATTGTTTTATAGTCTGGAAGACTTTGCATGTCCTGGGACCTTTGAATAAAGTCTTTGGTACTGTGAAGCAGGTGACTCAACATTCATCCCCAACCACCTGACTTGTCTTAGAGGTTAGAAAATGAAACACCATGTTTTTGTATACAGCTTCTAGCTGGACATCACTTTGCTCCAGATTTCTTTTATATACTCCAGTCTGGTACCTGATAAAATATTTCAGCAACCAAACAAGACCATAACAAAGCCACTAAGATGGTTTACTTTTATCCTATAATTCAGGAGCACAGAAGATATGACACTGGTTATATCATAACTCTAGTATACTAAACACTACCATCTTAATATCTGAGAGTAACCAAACATATTTTATTTATATAATTTTCAGTAAATGTTCATTTTTTGTAGCCAATTGCTTTTTAAATCTCTGAAGAGTGATTTATCTTTATGTCTCAATAATGTTTAGAAGGACAAGAATTTATATTCAGTTATTTAAATTCTGGGAATTATTCCAAAGAGAGGAATTTAAACCAGACCTATACACCCTAAAATTAATGAGTCTGGATAAGAAATTATGTAGTATGCAGAAAGCTTTTATTTCAGTATTATTTATAATTCTGAAAAGTTGGGGGAGGAATAAAATTTTAAGTAGGAAATGAAAAGTAAATTTAAAAAGTGATGGTTTATTTAATGGGTCATTATCTAGCAATAAAATGAGTCTTGCAAATGAATCATGCTACAATATAGCATATTTTAATATAAATGGAATATAAAACTAATATTTGATCATCTAAAACAATAGAAAGGCTATATTAAAGGAATAATAATGTTAAGGTTTGTGTTGAGTTGATATAGACTAGCAGTATTTTGTTGTTATTTCATTTGTTTTTTTTTCAAACATAGCTAAAGTAATATTTAATAGGAAATTACAAACTTTTCTATATTTAGTCAGTTTTAATATGAACGAGACTACTCACCAATGAGTGACATGATGTACTTCACAGCTCCAGCCATGGTCAAAGAAATTTCATAAAATGTTCACCTTCACTCAGGTAAAGTTTGGCAATTTTTTTGTCTCAATAGTTTTGTTCTTTTTTAAGCAAAATATAATAAGATAAAATGAAAACCATCACACTGAAGATGGAAAATGCGAACCAGGATAAGGAAAAGAGCCCTGATGGAATGCACAAGGATCAGAGACCCATCCGTCACACATTCAGGAGTCCTCTAAAAGTACTTGTATATTGAAAGCTCTGAAAGCTCTGATATATTGACAGTGGAGCTGGTGCAGATCTGCTTAGGCCCTGTGCTTGCTGCTTCAGTCTCTGTGAGATCATGTGCACTGTGCTCTGCTGATTTAGAGGGTTTTATTCTCCTGCTGTGCTTCAGTCCCTGGGTCTCTTATGCTCCTTCTGTTTAGTCCTTCTCCACAGGGTTAACTGTGCTCTGAGGGTAGAGAATGAATGGAGACACCCTACTTAGAGCTGTGTGTTCCAAGTTTCTCTCTCTCTGTGTGTTATGTCTAGCTGAGGGTTTCTATATGTGTTCCCATCTGCTTAAGATTAATGACGGACAAAGGCACAGATCTATGAGAAGAACAGAATATCATTCGGGGTTATTTACTGTTATTGTTTTCTCTTATGACTAGTAGTATTTGGTTTTACCTAGATCTCTGCGCTATCTGGTCTTTGGCTCTTGGTCACCTAACCAGTTTTGCGTATGGGTTCCATCTCATGAAGTAATCCTGGGTGTGGGTTCCATCTCATGGAGTAATCTCATGGACCTAACCCTAAGAAGCACACACACACACACACACACAAAAAAAAAAAACAGAGTATAAACTTTTTATTTTCTCTCACCAACTTTCAAAATGCTGTGTTAGTATACAAGTTTTCCTTAGATGAGGTAGGCAATATTTTTCTTGCCATGGATATAATTACGACTCATGGCTTCAAATATATGTATCTTTGAATTTATTCTAACTATTATTTCTATTTATTTCCTTAACCATTGAATGCTTACTGTGCCCTTCACAGCCCATTTTTTTATTTTTATCTTTTGCATTTTCTGTTCAGCTTGAAAATTACTATTTTTCCAAAACCTCACTTATTGTTTTGTATTATTTTTGGTAAAAGAAACACATATCCCAGGTTTTTATTTGCTTGTTTGTTTTACTTTCTTATAAATATCAGGCCACTAGACTTGTGAAGTCAGCGCAGCTGTATCTGCCTGAAGGAAATGGATTCAATCAAGGTTCTAGAAGGAATGGTGGAAGGATCCACAAAGATCCACCCCCCAGAAGAGGAGCTATAGGTAGTTGATGGCAAATGGGGAAGGGTAGTAAGTTTTCTTCAGAATAATGACTTCAAGTATGTTACTCATGCTTCAGATGAGAGTCTCATACCCATGCACACATATATGATCAACATTATTGGATTCAGTGGGTTCCAGAGAGATAACATGAATTTAGGAAAGAAAACAGGTTGGAGCACCTAGAGGAAGTTGGAGAGCAGTGAAAGATAAAGACAACACAAGTGCATTGTATAAAGGTATGAAATTCTCTAATAACACATTTAAGTGGAAATAATATATACATAGATTTACACAAGCATATACACATGCATAGGTATGTGCTCATGGGTGCATCCACATACGCATGTAAACATACAAACACATACACACACAAATACACACACACACACTTGAATTAATATTAAGCCTCAGTTTAGAACCATAGATATTTACTTAGTCTTTAGTCATTTGTTTATAGCTTTTTTCTTTTCTGCTGAAATTTTAATAGCTAATGATATCAACATGGTAATCACTGATTTGTTTTACTCTTTTGGTAAGTACAGTTTAAGTTGGATTTCAATTTTTTCTCTTGGTAGTCAAGTCCTACATCAATCCTACCTTCTTAAGAAGGTAGTGTTTCACTTTATAATTAACAGAATTTTGCAAAAAGGGAAAAGATAGCACTTCATAAGTTATGTTTTAAGTGATCAAAATGAACCTGTTTTCAGTCAGGTTTGTTTATCTAGATTTTTCATTATTTACTCAGCAATATATATGTTCTTATTTGAGTTGATTAACACTGAGAAAGAAGCACATAACAAGAAAAATGAAAATATTTCTGCTAGAAAAGTGTTGAACCCTTCACCCTAACAACCCATGAAAAAATGGAGTTCTCTCAGGCTTTATGTGTGGTTCAGTTGGAAGAGTGTTCACATAACATTTTTGAATTCCTGGGTTTAGAAGCCAGAACTGCATGACCCTGAGTTCAGTCATTCCAGCATACCTGTGCATACCTGTCATTCCAGCACCACAAAGGTGGAGGGAGGAGAATAAAAGTTCAAGACCATCCCTGTCTATAGAGCAAGTTCATAAATACCTAGGTTCCATGACAGCCTGTTTCAAACAAACAAACAAGAAGATAGGCAAATGGAGCCTTCTCAACAACTAAGCAAACTAATAAGAAGAAATTTCCACAGCTGGCCCTGTCAGGAAATAGAAATAATTTTTACTGCTTTTTTTCCTTATGGAACCGCCTTCAGTCAATAGCCTTTAAGATACCAGCCCACTTTGAGTGTGGTCTCATGTGCTATAAGTGCTACTGAAAAATATGTAGAGTCCCTTTTTTGTTTCTACTGGATTCATGATGTAGGAGGGTCATCTGTCTATGTGTTACCTTCATTGGTTAATAAAGAAGCTGCCTTGGCCTTTTGATAGGCCAGCCCTTAGGTGGGTGGAGTAGACAGAACAGAATTCTGGGAGGAAGAAATCAGAGTGAGGCAGATGCATGAAGCTCCAGCCCAAGATGGGCATGGGTTAGAACCTTCCTGGTAAGCCATGACCTTGTGGTGATACACAGATTACTAGATATGGATTAATTAAGATGTGAGAGTTAGCCAATAAGAGGCTAGATANGAGGCTAGATATAATGGGCCAGGCAGTGCTTAAATGAACACAATTTGTGTGTTGTTATTTCGGGGTATAAGCTATCCGTGCGGGAGCTGGGCAGGATGAAAAGCAGGCCTGCTCCCCATTCACTACAGATTCAGTTCCTGTTCCCAGCACACATAGAGGACTGTAGATCTCTACCCTTACTGGGAGTTTATCCGCAAAATAAATAAAATAAATAAACCTTTGTACCTCTTTCCAGGCTATTGTGTAGCTCATTGATACTACTGCACTACGCAGCTCACATTCTGTAGACTCCGTCTAAAACCCAGCATATAAAAATATTGCCAGCAACTTTCAGAGTGGCTCCGCTGACCTCACCTAAACTTTTCTAGAAATTCTCTCATAGATACACTCAGAGATGTGTTTCTGTGGGGATTCTAAATTCCATCAAGTTAACAATGATGATTCACCAGCAAATATTGCAAACCTTTTTTTCTGATTAAAGCAAATGACAGTGTATTAGTTACTCTTCTGCTGCTGTGATAAAATACTACCTTCAAAATCAATTTTAGGGTTCATGTTTTCATATGTTTTCCAAAGTATAGAGTCCATCTTAGAAAGAAATATAGAAAGGGGGGGCAGGAATGACATAAGGCTCTAAACCGTAAAAGTCTGTTTCTGAGGATGATTTCCTCCACCAAAGTCAATCTGGTATAGGTTCCATAACTACTTCGTACAGTGATACCTACTGGTGATCAAGTATTCAAATCCATGAGATTATGGGTGTCAATTCTCTACCAAATCACCACATCTTGTACATTTTAGATAGTGCAGATTGAAGTTTCTCCAGTTTTAGTATTAACATCATATGCCTGATAGTTCTGCTGTAATGGGCTATTTCACTCTGCAGTATGTTTAACACTGTCACTCTTCTCTACTCAGTAGATGTCAGGTTCACCCACACTACAAGGATGAACAGCCAAATGTGTGTCCAGAATTGTCAGAGGTCCTTCAATACAATAATATTATGCCATTCAAGAGCCACTGTCTTAGATTTAAAATTTATGCCATTCTTGTCCTATAATCATGCCCCATCCATATTCATACATCATGGTTTCTTTAACTTCATCTCCTTTCATATGTGATTTAGGGCTTTCCAATTCTATTAAATTTTGTTATACATTCACCATTGGTTGACTTTTATCTTCACATAGATTTTTAATTATAACAATAAATCATTTGGAAAGTTATTTAATATTGTATTTAAAATAAAAACAAAAATCTCTATTTTTTCAAGGCATAAGAAAGATCCACACTCACCTAGTAGGGAATTAACTAGTCTACTTTCCCACAATGAATATATGATTGTGTTTCTCTGTGTCCTCAGTCAGAGTCTGCTGGCAAAGAAAATATATCTTTTTGGTTTGATATATATATATATATATANTATATATAAAATACAGCATTTATAACTGTACATTTACTATTCTTTAATCAGTTCCCCAACCCTATTAATTTTTTATTTAATGATACTAAACTTTGGAGAGCTTCATGCCTGAGCACTGTATGTACATCTCTTCTAACACTTTCCTCCACCAACTCCTCATAGACTTCCATTACAAATATATATCTTCTTTAACTTTAACATTGTTTTCACACACATGTATATGTTAGTGTATATATATATATAAAGCTGAAACATTCATCGATATATTTCTTCTTTCATATTCATGACTTCATTTCTAATTAATTGCTAATATAGGTACATATGTATGTGTACATACATATGTATGTACTTAAATATTACTAAGTCTAGCCTGTTCAATACATATAGTATTATTTGAATGTATGTTTTCAGGGTTGACCTTTGGCACTGTATAATCTGTTTGTGTGATCCTCCCTGAAGAAGTCTGTTTCTCCTGCTCTCAGCATTCCTTAGCTGCCTGAGGTTGATAGAGCTGAGGCCTTGTGGTCCTTGCACTTTCCACTCTGATATTTCTATTGTCTTGTCTTTGTTCAGCTCATGTTTTCAGTCGTGTTGATAAGACCTTTGAAGTTTATGTTTCTGGCATTCTTAGGGACACAATCTCAGAGCCAACTTCCTGGTCCTCTGGTTCTGACAATCTTTCTGCCCTCTCATCAACATTTCCTGATCCTTAGGTGTTGGAATTATTTTGTATATGTATTATTGAGAATAGTTTGCACAACTCTGTATTGTAATTGGCTGTGATCTTCTGTAATGATCTCAATCTATTATAAAGAGAAATTTCCTTGATGATGGTTAATTACTACACTTACCTATAGATATAAGGACAAACGTTTATAGATTGTTGTCAGGGATTGTGCTGATATAGTAAATACTGGTTGTAGGTTCACCTCCAACAACCATAATTTCTCTTGCACTGAGTAGTTTTCCAGTACCAAGTATGGTATCCTTCTTATTGAGCATGTCTTAAGTCCAATTAGAGAGCCATTGGTTGCTGCCATGGTATTCAGGTCACTACTGAATCCATGTGCTTCTTGTGCCATGCATGTTTTTGTTGTGGTTCATAGCTAGAATAATAGCTTGGCAGGACATGGTTTGTTCTTCTCCCTTTGAAAGCTTGCATCACACTTTGGACACCATGAAAGTTACTATTTGGAGAGGAAATTTCAAGTTAGATCCAGCTCAGGTCCTCTGGGCCCTGTTTCTAAAGCTCATAGTGTCTTCATCAATATGTCCTTACTTTTTACCCCTCAGGGCCAACTGAGAATAAAAGTAATAGCCTACAATGTTTTGGGAATCTTTTGAAAACCCTGACCGACAGCTCAAAAGAGGTTTCTCGTGTCTGGTGTGGACATTTTGTTATATGATCTTGGCTTAAAAATCTAATAAATGTTTATTTAGAATTCATTTCAGATTGGGTACTCATACAGCTCTATACTACATATAACTGAATAAATAATGGGATTGAAAAATACTCCTGGACATTTGTAAGTTTATTATATAGTTAGAAGTTCAGTCATGATTGAATAAACAGAAATAATTGAAGTAAGCCTGGGATAACAACCTTGCTGAGTTTGATATAAAGTCCTATAGACTTATAAAATGGTGGTAGTCCAGATGAACTTAGATTTTACTAAACTTATGGTCCATTTCTGAAGCAGTTCTTTTAAAGAAAATTATGTGTTTGACTCACCAGAAAAGGTTACCTGGTCCAGGTTAAAACAGGTAAATACATAAATAAATAAAGTAAACCTGAAAATGAATTAAAGTTTTAGCATGATGAGAGTACTCTTTTAAGCTATTCAAGTTCAGAGAGAGCTAAGTTGGCAAGCTTTTAGTAAAGTATTAGGCTTGCACTAGTGTGTATATATTTAATTTAGAACCACAATTTGCATTTAATGCCATGCATTTTGACTTTAATTAATGAGTTCCGAATGTATGGCATTAAATGCCACTGATTTAAAATACAATATCCATGCCTCTTCCTCTTGTGCAGCCTCAGATACAGTCCATAGACTAAATTATGGGTGGAAGGATTTTTGAAAGCAATGTAGCCGTATGTCTTCAGAGAAAATTATATGAAATAGGAAGCTGTGGTCAGTGAGATTCTTCAGTGGATAGAAGTGTTTGCTGCAAAATCCTGAGCTGGCTTAAATCTCTTCAACCTAGCATGAAAGGAAAGAACTAATTCTCAAAATTTGTTCTCTGGCTTCTACACTCGAGCCACAACATATATGTGCATTCCTAAATCAATGTATGCAAACATACATTCACACAAAACCAAAGACTATTTGAAAGAGTGTTGGCAAAGCATATTCTTTCAAATAAAGTTTGTCATCTTTCAGTAAACTTTGAATGAAGTTTCATCTATTACAAGTTTGTGGAAGCCTTTATCTGGTGAAATATCAGTAATAAAAATTATGACCTTTCTTACTGGTCACATAGAGACACATAAGGTATTAGCACTTCTAGTAAAAATAAAATACTGACACTATGAGAATGGGTTAATGAGAGAGAAACACAACATCCACACTAGAATCTACAAGTGACTGTCTTTGTAATTAGGGAGACGTATCTGCTCATATCACCTAAGTTTGTAAAGATAGAGTTACAGAGAAAGTAAGCCATGTGATTAGTGGTGAACTCAGGATAAAGACAGCTGTCAACTTTTTGACTGAATGGAAACAGATGATCAGATATTCTCATTAAAATGCTAATTCATTCTCAAATTATAGGATAATATGCATTTACTGCACATAGCATGGTGTTTGGAGGAGACTCTAAAACAATTATATCCAACTTCCTGGCAGAGTATTGTCTCAAATAAATGTTTTCATTGGGAGAACATTTAATAGCCTTTCCTCAACATTTTTCAAGAGCATGATGTGTCTTCAATGGCAGAATAAATGAAATCAGATATCCAAGAGATGTCTCACCAAGCAAAGTCTCACTATGAAACCAATGTTATTAATTTATTAATTAACTGATGCTCTGTCAATTAATAAATGAATACAAAAGATGCCCACATACTAGAATACTGTTCATCCAGAAAATAATGCAGCAAGGCATTATCTGTAAGGTTAATTTTACTAAGGAAACAAGTAATGAATTGAATTCATATGCTTAAAGTGAGGAAACAACATTTCTCTAATTTAATTTTGTATATAAGGAAAACAAACATTTAAATTGCAACCTTTATTTGAAAATTAAGTTAGTATTATTTGATTTGTTAATTTTATCTTTACTATTTTTAATAATATGAGTGTGTGTATGTCTGTTTATATGCGTGTAGTGTGTATGAGGGTGGATGTGTGTGTTGTGTGTGTGTGTGTGTGTGTGTGTGTGTGTGTGTGGTGTGTGGGGGGCATGTGCACAAGAGTGCAGTGCTGGTGGAGACCAGAACAGGGTGCCATATTCTTTGGTGCTTGAAAGGCAGGTACTTGTGAGCCTATATCTGTGATTGCTGGGTACTACACCAGGGTCATTTCCAAGATCATTGTGCCATAATCGTACTGAGCCATTGCTCCAGCAGGCTGGTGCTTGTTTTTTCTTTGTTTGTTTTTTTTCTCTTGGAATGTTGCCATTTGTTTATTAATTCATCATGACTGATAGAAATATTCTGCTTTCATTCTTCCCTCACACATCACATCCCACCCCGATTCCCCTCCATTCATTCCTGCCAGTCTCCCCAAACTCACCTCTCCCCCCAGATCCACTGCTCCTCTCTTTCCCTTCGAAATAAGTGCAGACCTATCAAGGACATTAACAAAACATGGCATAACAAGTTATAATAAGACTAGGCACAAACTCTAAAATCAAGGCCAGAGGAAGCCACCCAGGAGGAAAATGGCCCCAAGAGTAGGCAACATAATTTTTTTAATAGCTGAGTAATACTCTATTGTGTAAAAGTACCACATTTTGATATTAGATATTTTAAATGGTTATTTTCTAATCAGGCTTTCAGATCCTAGGCCTATTCTTTAGAGATATTTTCTCTTAGGGAATATTTCTAAATTCAACTATATTTAATAAAATATTAACATATACAATTTAATGAATGCTTTTCTAGTTATAAATTAACTTCTCATCTTCTGAAATTTAAAAAGCACATGCAAAATATAATATGAAATGAAAATTTTTAAAGGTTACTGGTCATTGATGTTGGAGAGTTTTGAACATGCCGTTTTTCAAGGTTACAAACTTCTTGTTTGTTTGAGAGAAAAACCTTGATATTTGAAACTAAATACAGTTTCTTAGGGCATAACAAAATAGCTAATCCTTTTTACTCTCCTGCATCTGAGAAACTTTTCTGTCACAAAGTAAAGATGACAGAAGTAGATTATTGCAGTATGTACTGCCTCGGTTGAGGCTGCAAGATGTTCTGAATGACTAAGCATATGCTGCCTTTGCAATTGAATTATATTAAATGTTCTATAAGTATTAGGAGTCTCTCCATTTTAAAATGCCTTAAGGTAAATAAAAATTATAAAGACAAAACATTGATACATATAAAATGTGTTGTTCCCTGCTTTTTAAGCACCTTAGTGATGTGGGAGTTATAATTTTGTAAATTTTGTCCAAGGATCTCTCTCTAGCACTTACAGCCATGTTTACTCCAGAGGAGCTTCTCAGAGTCTTTGCTGAGTGAATCAGTGATGAAATAAATAACTATAATCATGTGTGTTTGTTTAGGGATGCGCATATAATGGCTAATAAAGTCATATTTTAGATGTCATTTTGAAGTACTCTTTTAAGTTTTAGGATACAGAATACATTATTTTAATGAAGCTTCATTATCTTTGGGGTCTATTTTTTGCTGGTTCGTTATCTAGGTTCTTTTAGCCCCACTTTTCTTTCTCTTTCACCCCATCCCTTCAGTTTCCCATAGAGAGGAGACCTAAACTTCCTTGTGCTGGAAGTGGGTATGGTCCAACTAGGATTCTATTACTGGTTTGTAGCATTTTCTAGTCTGGATTTATGAAGCTTTCAAGAGTTTAGAACACCTTGAAGAACAAACTCAAAGCATTAGTAAGCACGGTGACACAGAGCAGAGAAAATAGCTAAGGAAGCAAGAGCTCTGTCAATACATACAAGAGGTCCTGAGTTCAAACACCTAGTGCTCACTTTAAAATGCTAGGTTTGACTGACTGGGCAAGCAGTTACAACCTAATGCCATGAGGTATGGAGTCTAGAGGACTGACGGAATGTACTAGCTGAGTTCCAAATTCATTGAGGCATACTATCTCCAGGGGATAAGATAGTGATAGAGTAGGCCCCCAGTGTCCTCTCTGAAACCTATGTGTGCAACCACACACAGGTGTGGACATACAAGAGAGGGAGAGAGAGAGAGAGATTGATTTTGACAAACTGATATTTTATTGGGTATACATAAAGTATATATTTGTATGGATAATTTTAGGAAATATATGAAATGATTAATACATGTTATAATTATAGCTAAAATCAAAGGTGTAAATTCCTCAGTTTTGCACATTTGTAGGTCTCTCATTCACTGGGAAAAACACCTTAAAGTTGTAAATACTTTTTGGTTGTTGTCAACAATTTTAAGGAATGATTTGAAATCCTACAGTATATAAAAGACAAAATCAAGAAAATATTCTTCTGCAAAATAGTAAAGCAGTTTGGAATGAAAAGGCCATTCAACTAAAGGAAAGCCCTAAATCATGTTTTATTTTACAGAAAAATGAATGTCATGTACACTAGAAAAGATAAATTGATGCCCACATTAAGGAAAGGATTAGAAAATTTACATAAATACGTAAACATATACAGCCATAATCTAGTAATCAAAACTAAGTTTGCAATTAGTTAATGGACATAGTAAATGATGTTAATTAATGATTTTATGCACTTATTTGTGCAAATTACAAATGTCTTAAAAGACCTTAATGCAAAGCATTTTGGTAATATATGTGTTGTAAGAACTAGGTTTGGTGTCACAAAGTTTAGGACAGCAGTTCATACAGAAATGACCAGGATCTCAAAGGGCCTGGAGAGATGAATCAGCATGTACCATTCTCAGAGAGGACCAGGTTCATTTGTTTTCCTTGCCCTTGGTAGGATAGCTCAAAAATGCCTTTAACTCTATTTCCAAAGAATGGATTTTAACCTATAGCCTCAGCAGACACTAGCACATACATGGCACATATCACAACCAACACACCCCCACACACAAACTAAAAATAAAAATAAACTTAAAAAGTAAGATGAAATCACAATGCAAAAGTGTAAGAGAGGAACAAGCCTCTAAGGAAACAATTTTTTAAAGTGAACCCTTAAATGGGATGGGAGTGGAGTCTTCTGGAAAAACCGACAGTTTGGGTAAAGCTATAATCTGCAGGAGTTAAACAAGAGCTGAGAGCCTGAAATATTTCTTGTAGGTTTAAGAGAATGTGTAAAAGTTCCTACAGGAAGTCAATAGAACATGTGTTATACAAGAAAAAAAGATGGCTGCCAAATTCCCAAAAGGTCATGGAGATAAATGTCTGTGTCATTGAAAAGCTCTGGCAGCCGCAAAGGCAGAAGAAATAAAGGAACATGGCCATTACTATGCTCACGTACTTTGAAGATGTAAGGCAACTGAGACACTGTGCAGCATCATTCAGAATGCAATGAATGAGGTGTAGGAAGATATTTGTTTCTCTGACAAAATACTCTTACTTGTAGTTATGACATGGTCTCAGTTTCACTATAAGAATTACACAGAACTGTGTGATTTCCCCAAAACAATCCTCACATTGTGACATTTGAGGGTTAAAGGAACACACTAATCTTCTGTAATTTCTTCAGTGAAATTAATTTGTCATGATCTGGAATGCACACATAACAATACAAGTTAAAACCATAATCATTGTTCTCTCCATCCTGAATCCCAACCATCAAATGTTTCTAAAATTGCTTTAGAAATAATTGGATTTTAGTAAGCTGTAAAAGAATGCTGTCTGACTTTGTCATCCTGTATGTGAAGATGCCGACAGCAAACCTGAACACTGTGAGATGTCAAAGGCTGGCTCTCCTTTCCATTTGGTCCTGTATATTTATTTTCCAAACAGGGACCTCAGGTGTTACAAAGGAGTAATTAGTTCTGTTTGTTTACCTTTTCCTTGTGTGACATGAATGACTGCCTCTCCAACACCAGGTAGGGTGTGGATGACATACGAAAACAATTATTCCACGAAGATCTAGCTTTAATCAGGTGACTTACAGGACCATGGAAGAGGGGTTACTAATAGGACTATGGATGACACAAAGGGATTTGTATCACCAAAAAGCCTACCCCAGCATGGGTTATGACTCTCCAATCTGCCTTCCTGGAGCTTCCTGCAAAACTTGTTGGCAGTGCAAGTGCTCAGAGTATTTCTTCTCCCAAGTATTCATTACTGTTGATATGACCACTGTAAAGGGACCTTGGGATTACCGTATGTTTTGGAACTTCCCAAGACTTGTATGCTTTTTATACTTCTCAAAACCAAAGGGGATGTTCCAATATGGAGAAAATGGCTACAGGACACTACAATGGTGTGTGTGTGTGTGCGTGTGCGTGTGTGTGTGTGTGTGTGTCTGTGTCTGTGTGTATGGTATAAAGGGCTTGGTGAAGAAGACAAGAACATTTTCTCATAAGACATGGACAATATTGATATTAATGGGATAGTGAATACATGAATACATGGTTAATATTTCCCAGTAATTATTTTTTTCTCAGCAAGTGTGTTTGTTCAGAAAAACCCCTGACAAAGATAAGAAACAGGGAAACAGAGAAATAGTGCATCTTTTACTGATGACAATTATAATTACAATCACGGCCTTACAGAATCCATGGTCTTTAATTTGTTTTATTTCTGTTAGTGCCTGTGGTTGGCAACAGACTCAAATTAGAAAAGTCTGAGATAAATAGAAACATAACAGACTTTTGGGAGGCACAGGAGGCCTTTCACTCAGACTGTGTGGCAGAAGGTGCAGCAAAGACTTCCCTGGGCAATTAAAACTATTAGGTAAGCTATCCGCACAGACCTCAGCAATTCACTTTTATAGTACTCCTCATAATAAATTATAAATAAATACATCATACTATGCTCTGCCTCATTTACAAGGATTAGCTTGTGTCTGGTTTCTCAGATTTCAGTGTAGTGGCTAGAGTGTAGACAAAGTTAGACATCTCTGTTTTGAATAAAATGAAGGTAAAACAAATGGGGTAGAAAGAGAGAAAAGGGGAGAAAGAAAGGAAGAAACAGAGGAAACAGTGCAACTCGATGTGTTTAGGAGCATTTTAATTTCACGTAGCAGTATATTTTCCCAGTCCATAATTACACTGGCAAAAGATGAGTGCTTCAGAGACTTTCTAGATTTCCTGGTTTAATGAAACACATTTGTAATAACCCTGCTTTAGGAAAAGCCTCACTGACTCTTAGTGAACAATTGGTTATCAGGCTAGAGTCTAGAAAACCAGCTATGCCACCGTGCCAATCATCTCCAGAGGGATTAACATAATTCTGAATGTAAGTAGATAAGAATGTTATTGATGGTTGTTGGTCTCATCCGTTTATGAAAATCAGGTGTATGTTTTCATGGCTGTACCCGATGATGTTACAGAATGCAGTTCTGGGGAACTGGGGGAGAAATCTAAAGTCCCAAGAACAGTTTTCTTCTCTGTTGGACAGAGTTTGCCACATTCACCAGGGGTTCTCACCTTCTGATTCTCATGTAAAAGAATAGTCTCTAACATTGATTGTAGTGTCCAAAAGCCATTGGAAATTCACCTGAAAAGTCATGCTGTCTAGTGCAGAGGACAGGAAGTATATTTAAGAGTACTTCCTGGTGTTTGGAAGAAAAATATCTTCCCTGTCTCTGAAATTGAGTTTAGGAGGCAAGGGAATTAATTGCAGCTTGTCAATGAAACCAGCTTCCACGGGAAAAAGTCTAGATCTCAGTGCCTGGATTGTGGGACACTTGCATCCCTTTCAAGTTAATAAATGGGTAAATATATTTCAAGTTAGAAAAGCACTTTTCAACAAGAAACAAAAAGATCTCTAATGATATTGCAATGGCAATGACTTATAACAGTAATATCTCCATCATGGTCTTCTGTCATTATCCTGTACCAGGATTTACTAGAGTGGAAATCTTTTCTACAGTGGAGAAAAATGAGCCAAAATGATTTCCTGTGTACTTCACATCTGCATTGCAAGGCCTGTGAGAACGATCACAGCAATAGGAGCTTTCCACATGCAGACATCTGAGTTTGATTCTCAAGACCCATAAGGTAGAAGGTGAAAACCGATTTCCAAGAACTGTCCTCTGACCTCCACACTTGTTGCATTGCACCTATGTGTTTGCACACAGACACAGGAATAAATAAAGAATCTAAAAAAATGAATTTAAAAGTTTAAAGTACTTTTTTCAAAATACCAGTAAAAAGGACAAATATGAAAATACATTTTAGAAGCAAATTGAGAAATAGCTATAAGTGGTTATTGGTCAATACCTCACAGGCATAAGCTAAAATGATTATTTACCAGTTCTCTGATGGTTGATAACATTGTCATCTTGGCTTATTGTAATCTCCTAGGAAACAAACTTCTGGGTTTGTCTGTGAGGGAGTCCGTACTTGAGATTAATTAAAGGGGAAGACTCAAACTGAATGTGAGGGGCATCATTATATTGTCATTCTAATGTCAGACTGAACAAAAAGAGGGGAATGAAATACTGCTTCCACCTGTCTCTTCCTTAAAGCCAATACAATGGGGGTCAGCTGCCTACTGCTCTTGCTACAAGGCTTCCCCCACCATGATGGACAATAGCCTCAAGCTGTGAGCTGAATAGAAAATCTTCTTCTAGTAGGTGGTTTTTCTCAGGGATTTGGTTGAAAAACTGGAAAAGCAACTCATATGCCTTCCAATCAGATTCTATGCCAAATCTACACTGCAGAAACTTCAACTAAGCTATTTAAACTTTCTACACAAAACTTTATCTTCCATCCTATGATTATCATTGCTTTTACCTATTTAAGATTATTGGCCTGCACTTTTAACAAACTGAATCAAATTTCCTTAGGGACAATAAATTCTATTAATTTTAAAAATATTCTATTTTCAGTTATATGTATGTGTATAGGTGTCCCTTTACACATGAGTGCAGATGCCCACAGGATCCAGAAACATTGGGTCTCCTGCAGCTAGACTTAATAGAGAGTTACGAGCTTGCTTGGCACAAGTCAATGTTTTGGAAATGGCTTTGGGTACTTAACCACTGAAATATCTCTCCAAAAATTTCTGTCAGTTTTACATTCTTCTACTCTTACTGTGTAGCCAAGTTGATGCTCATTGTTGTTGATGGCATAGACGTAACATTGTGTTTCAACTCATCAAATCTTCGCTGACACGACACAAGATTCGAGGCAGCCAATTTTCCTGTTTACAACAACCACCACCAAGATTTCATGCAGGCTGTTTAGAATCCTCCAGGGTCTGAACATAAAGGAGGCATTATCCCAAAATTAAACACTGGTAGCTGCTTCCAAAATGCTTGCAAATACAGAATATTTGCTAGGTGGCTGAGCAGATGTCACCGTAGTGTGCTTTAGAGATTTAAGGAACCTTTAGGAACACAGCATATTAAGAGACAATGCTGGTCTTCTACTGTCTGCTAGTCTTTGTTCATAGACAAATTTATTTCCTTTTAATAACACGCTGCTACAGTTCGGGTTGTATCAAAAACTGAAATGTTTCTCCCACCTTAAATAAGGGAAGGATTCTTGTCAATTCTACACACTGTCTTCTGTTCCTACTGATAGGTTTATATTCAAAGTACTCTGAGGTTTACATGCAAAATATCTGGAACAGGCATAATTTAGCCTGTTGAATTCAGGCAAAAGAGGTCAGTCCCTTGAGGACCATTGTGAAAGCAATAGGCTTGTTTATAGAAAAACAAGGTAACATGGCCTCAGAATCTAAAAACAAAACCTCACTTTTAGTAGCCTGTGTAATTCTCAAAGACAGAGATGAGGTTTTAATTTGACATTTCTTTCTTTTTCTTCCTTCCTTCCTTTTTTCCTTTCTTCTTTCCTTTTTTCTTTCTTTCTTTTTCTGAGAGACAGGGTTTCTCTGTTTAACAGCCTTGGCTGTCCTGGAATTCCTTGGTAGATCACATAGGCCTCAAACTCAAGAGATCAGCCTGCCTCTGCCTCTGAGTACTGTGTAAAGGCATGGACCAACATGGCTGGCTGAGCCATCTCTTTCAATGTTAAGAAAATTACTGTACCTAGAAGCTAGCCTTCTGTAATACTAGCTAAGTAAACACATCACTATGATGGAGAGTGAATGGTATATTATAATCCCAAAGCCCCTTTATCAAATTCTTGAATATATACAACTACACACACACACACCACACACACACACACCAAACACACATACAGACATACATGCACACACACACACACACACACACACACACACATGCACATATTACTCATGGAGGTAGGAAGATTCCCTGAATTTACAGGGGATAAACCACCTAATGTGGGTACTCATGACTGAACTCAGATACTAAGCATAACCAGGATGTGCTCCGAGCTGCTGAACCATCTCTCTTTAGCTCTCCAGGTAGACTCTTTAAGGTCCTGTCTACAAAACAGTGATCCTATTCTCACCAGCCTCTTCATGTTTTGCGGATTACTTCTTGCTGTCTCAAGTATGGCTCAGAGATACAAAGCAGACCAAAGCATTGAAAGACAGAGCTAATGGACGGCTTTGGGACCGATCTGCAGAAAAGTTAAAGAAATGAGGAAAGGGCTTTCAGACCTAACAGGAAACCTTCCCTAGGAACGTTCTCCCTAAACAATATCTCTGCTACATTTATTTAAATTGTAGCACTTTGTAATAGTTAGTAGATTAAGCAGTGCTTTCTAATGTCTGAGATTTCTTATCACTGATTGTGGTAGTCTCCTTGATACTAAGGGCTGTGTCTAGCCCATCTCTTACATCCTGTTACCTGAACACCAAGCCTTCTTTGGAGTAAATCTGCAAAGGATATTTACTGAATTCCTCTGAGCCCATTGTGCTGGTGCACTGTCTCATGTTCCTTGGCGCCTTAGAACAAAAGCCAATCAACTGGAAAGAGACTGTGATGCCTTCAAACCTCATGTCCATAGCAGAGACTGTGACACATTTGTAAAATTGTATCATTCAGGAGATTCCCTACATCCCAAGGCTTCTAAGCTAGTTCTTACTGAGGAGCACTGTCTTCAGTGATTGCCACTTTCCAACTCATGCAACTCGAGAATAAACTTCAGTCTGAACAAGCTTTCTTTAATGCGCTGCCTTCTCCTTCTCAGTTGGGGTTCCTCTCCATCTGATATGCACCCATTCTGAATATACTTTCCCACAGGACAGTTTGCACTCAATTAGCTGTCCGACAGATTGGGAAGCAGTCCCTGATCAGGTGTTAGCTGGTGCTTCCCTATGGTGTTACATCCTGTAAAGCAATTTCAATTTAATAGGGAAATGGGAGGACCAGAATCTTTAGGGCTTAAGAAAACTATTAGAGGTTTCAAGCACCAGTGTGGGAGTTATTTTAGGGAAGGGAGGTCTTTAAAATAGACCAAAATTCACAATAGATCTGGCTCCCTACTCCTGCCACTGGCCCCATTTCCCGAATATCAAATCCAGATTATAAACGGCTTGAAATGTTTCGATTGATTGCCCTCCAATTGCATTCTCACGTTCTCAAATACATGAAGTGATATATGCTACATAGGTAGATGACAAATGGGTAGACAGTATTATAGATAAATAGAAACATGGTATATGCATAATAGATGGATAGATGACTGCAGTGATATTTTGTTTGTATTTTAACAAATAAAGATTGCATGAAGATCAGAGTGCAAACCAGAGCTAAGCCATTAGAAGCCAGGGAGTAGTGGCACACAACTTTAATATCAGGACTCCAGAAACAGAGACAAGAAGGATCTCTGTTAGTTCAAGGTCCCTCTGGGCTACATGAGATTGAATCTGTCTAAAAGAGAAACAGCACACACAAAGGTGATCCAAGCACTTGGGATCCCAATCCTTTAATCCCAGCACTACAGAGGTGGAGACAGGAATGATATGGCTGGGCAGAAAGAGGAATATACGGCAAGAGGAGACAGAAGCGCAATACAGTCTGAGGATGGAGTCTGAGGTGCAGTATGAAGCAGTTAGTCAGAAGATGAAGCCTGAGGAGTTAGTCTGAGAACAGGATAGCCCCTTCAGTATGAGCATTGGTAGAAGTAAAAGATCTCTCTAATGACTGGACATTCAGCTTCTCTGATCTATCAGCTTTTGCCCCCTAATATCTGACTCTGGGTTCTTATTAAGAACAATTAGAATTTGTGCTACAGATGATAGGTAGGTAAATTACAGGTTATAAATACATGGATATATAAATAATAGATGATAAGCCCATAGGTTATTGATAAATGATAGAAAAAGATTTGTAGTTGATAGCTAAATAAGAGATGGAAAAAAGATAAATAATAGATAAAGAGATAGAAATAAATAAATATATATTTAATAGGTGTACAGATAGATAACTTGTAGATAAATGGAAAATCATAAATAGATGATAGATATGTTGTAATGTATGTTTACATTTGTATATTACATAATATATATATTATGTGTATTTTCTGTAAACACTTTTAGAATCTTCTAAAAATCATCTTATAGACTAAATATTGTGTAATTTGTCAGGTTGATTGATGGTATCATATTGTTGCAACTGTATGAAGTAGGCCAAGGGTTCTTGTTGAAGATTTTCTCTGCTTAGGAGTTCATGTGAGACAAGAAAGATGATGTGAAACTAGAAGAGAAGAGCTGCACTGGAAGTTTGCCACCTCATCCATCCCCGTGCATCAATAAAAGCACCATCACAGTAATTCCCATGGATGCCAACATGCAGATGCTTGATTGCTTTTATTGATGGGAACAATACTTGTATACAATCCATGCACATATATTCATATGCTACTAAAATGTTTTCCAGGTTATTTATAATGCCTAAATTTATCTAAGTGTTCTGTCACTTCTTGCGGCACTGCCTTTTTAATGTTATGACCACACAACAGAAAAGGTTTTCCATACTTATTGATACAATTTATCTTTTTGAATGCTTCTACCTCTATTTAGCTGAATCCATTGGTGTCAAACCTAAAGATAGGAAAGGTTCATGAAGCATATTTTTTTTCTATTCTTAGGTTAATTATTACTGTTCTTCAAACTTGGTAGTTGAATGTTTTGGTATATTTTCTAAAACTGTAGACTCAAAGCAAATGATATTTGTTTTTTACTTTTAATGTAAGTGTCTGTGTACATATGCATGTGTGCCTTCTATGTGCAGAAGCCATAGGAAACCAGAAGAGGGAGCCCAACATTCTGAAGCTTAAATTGTAAACAGTTATGAGCTCTGTTGTGTTGGTAACTGAACTTGAGTTCTATGCAAGATGAGAAAGCACTTTTAATTAATAAGTTATCTCCACAATTAAATTATTTTTAAATGAAATCGTCCAATAATTTCTGCTATAAATGATCAAGCAAACAAAAGTGAAAACCTCTAAAGGATAACACACACACATTCCTCATATATACATAACACACACAGTGGCACACTAAATACATCATGCACATACACACATATACATACTATATATATATATATATA
>LOEQ01003395.1:146232-160591 GCA_001685075.1 Bramus lutescens
ACAATCGCAATACCTTAATCAAGATCAGAAATACATATACATGTAACAAAATTGGCCTTAAATTTCTATCAATAAGGCAAAATTTATGCCAATGCAAATTATTCATATCTATATCACCTGGCCAGTTAGCTTTGCCTACTTCCCGAATGTTAAACCAGTAGAGAGATCTTGTCTCAATGAACAAACAAGGTGGGAGTCACCTGACAAATGATACTCAAGGTTGTCTTCTGACTTCTACATTTGCAAACACACACTGGCCCCAAAGTATAAGCCAGAGAGAGAGAGAGAGAGAGAGAGAGAGAGATTTCTCTATTTCCCCCATCTCAAGGGGATCTATCTATATTTCTTGTAGGGTTCTCATTGTTACTTTAGCTTCTCTGGGGTCGTGGGCTATAGGCTCTTTATCTTTTGCTCTACAGCTAGTTTTAACCTATGAGTGAGTACATACCATGCTCATCTATCTGGGCCTGGGTTACCTAACCAGGATGTTTTCCTCTAGAGAAAATTGGGAATGTGGGGGTGGGAGGAGAAGGGAAGGCGGAAGGGGAGGAGGAGAAGAGAAGGGAAAGGGGAGGACAACAAGAAAGAAAGGGATGCTTGAGATTGGGGAAGGTCAGAGATGGAGAACAAGGAAAGAGATATCTTGATTGAGAGAGCCATTATGGGGCTAGCAATAAACCTAGCACTAGAGAAATTCCCAAGAATTCTACAAGGGTGACCCCAGCTAAGACCCTAAGCAATAATGGAGAGGATGCCCAAATAGGCCTTGCCCTATAGTCAAATTGATGACTATCTCAAATGTCATCAGAGAACCTACATCTAGCAACTGATGGAAGCAGATGCAGAGAACCACAGTGGAGCATTGGGCTGAGCTCCCAAGTCCAGTCAAAAAGGGGTGAGAGTGACAATATGAGCAAAGAGGTCAAGACCATGATGGGGATACCCATTGAAATAGCTTACCTGATCTAATTAAAGCCTTCCAACCACAGCCTGACAGCAAAGTAATCAGCAAGGGGACCAACTAGGCACTCTGAATGTAGGTGACAGTTGTATGGTTGAGGCAGACTGTGGGGCCACTGGCAGTGAGACCAAGATTTAGCCCTATTGCTTGTTCTGGCTTTTTGAAACCCATTTTCCCTGGAGAAATGACTTGCTCAGGCAAGATATCGTCAGGAGGTGATGTAGGATTTCCCTCTGCATGCTGTGATTACCAATGATAAAGGAAATGCTTTGGGTCTTTGGCAGAGCTATAGGGGAACAGAGCTAGGCAGGGAAAACTAAGCTGAATGTTGGGAAAAAGGAGGTGGATTCAGAGAGCAGCCATCCAGAGCCAAAGAGACCACCTTTACCAAGTAAGCCACAGCTATGTGGCAATACATAGATTAATATAGAAAGGTTGAATTAAGATATAAGTGTTATCCAATAAGATGTTAGAGCTAATGGGCCAAGCAGTGATTTGAACAGTAAAATGTATGTGTGTTTATTTTGGGGCTGAACAGCTGGGAACCAACAAGCGGCCTCCAGCAACAGGGAGGGCCTTGGTTTTGCCTCAAAGCAATGTGCTAGACTTTGCTGACTCCCCATGGGAAGACATACCCTCTGTGAGGAGTGGATGAGGGGTTGGGATGGGGAGTGGGAGGGCATGCGAGGGGGGAAGGTGGAAGGAGCAGGAGGAGGGGAGGGTGTGGGAAATGGATTTAACATGAAAAAAGGAAAAAATATTTAAAAAATAAATTAAAAATTTTAAAATGAGACTTTATACGAAAATGACATTTTAGTTTCTTATATCAAATATATTTCAGAATATATCCTAAACCTCACATAGAGGTAAATTTTTGTGGTTTCATATATGTTTTATTTTCCTCTGGACAAACTATTATTTTCCATGTTCCAGTTTCAAATTTTTCTTCAATGAAGATATAAAAAAGACCCAAGTAAGTCCTTTCCCCTGTTGGGAAACAGAAAGTAAGCAGTCAGGTATCAGTTTGTGCAGTTTTCTTGTTAAGATTTACTTTTAATTACAATTGAGCTCAATAATCTAGGCTCAAGGAATAAATTCTTTTCCTACAATTAGAAATTCTCCATTTAAAAGATTGGGTTTATTGACCAGTTCCACAGTAGTTAACTTAGGAGGGTGTGCTCCAGTAGCCAGCTGAGGGAGAATTTATCTCACAGTCAGCACTGGGCAGTATATTTCCCTTGTTAGTTCTTACTAGAATTGGAAGGTGTATTTGTGTGTGTGTGGTTGTCATGTTTCTCAAAGGTACAAAAATGATATAATAGAAAATTTCCTTTATTTCTGTGACATTTTATATTCCATTTCTTTGTATTAAAGTGACTAATGTTCTAGCACACTGACAGAGTACATACCCTTCAGCTCCATCATCATTGTATGCTACGTGGTTTGAGAATCATCAGAGGTCATCATAAGATCCATCGTCAAAAATACCAAGTACTACTGTAATCTCAACCTTAGGGAGCTGAGGCATGAGGATTAAAATGCATGACAGTCTCACATATTGTGAATGTAATTTTAACCATTGTTACATGAGATTATGTCTCAAAAAGCATCCCTCCAAAACTCTATTGTTGTTTTGACACAAAAATCATTCCTCCTACTAACTTAGTATTTGTGAATGAAATACTGCCTGTAGAGGTTCCAATATCATGGTCTTGCATGGATTAGGGTAGAAGATAATTAATGATTTGCCTTTAGTTGATTTTTATATGAAGACTCCTTAACAGCATTGAGTTTTCATTCCTCTCCTCCATTTCCCTGCTTTATTCTCTGTCTACTCATCCATGCCACAGAAAAATGTAAAAGCACTATGTAAAATATTTAGCATATTATAATAGTAGTGATAATATTTTTGACTATAATTTGATCAGTAAATCTTTCACGGTCTTGTCCAGCATCTACCAGAAATATTCATTGTCAGGGTTTGATACAGTATTGAAGAAAATAATGATACAGTTCTATAAAGAAGGTTTTTATAAACTGTGGATTGCTCATTTCTAACTTAGACATCCATATTACACCTTCTTCCCTAAGTCTCACGGACTACTGAGGAAGAGATGGCAAGAGGTTGAAAGAGCCAATGGCAATGGGTGTCTGCAGCAAAACAGCATTTGCAGGACTTGACATTTGCACAAAACAGTTGTGAACGCATTGATAACGGGTAACACCTTCACAAGATCATGGCAACAAAAATTTCAGCATGGACTGGGAGGCACACATGAAATACCACCCCTAGCTGAAGAGCTATTGACAATTAATAAATTCTGGAGAGGAATGACTTCAGAGGCTACCTGTATTCTAATAGATAATCCAGCATCCATGAACATGTAGACAGCACCAAATACGCTCTGGGATATAACCCCCCCCCCAAAAAAAAGAGGATATGAAGTTGGATGGGAAAAGTGCTGGAAAAAGGAAAGAATTGGAAGAAAGAAAATGAGTGTGGGTTTGATCCAAAAAAAAATATATGCAAGTATGGAAGTCTCAAGAATTTTTTTTTTCTGAGACAGGATTTCTCTATAGCTTTGGAGCCTGTCCTGGAACTAGTTCTTGTAGACCAGGCTGGCCT
The DNA here is from genome assembly GCA_001685075.1 of Bramus lutescens. Taxonomy (NCBI): domain Eukaryota; kingdom Metazoa; phylum Chordata; class Mammalia; order Rodentia; family Cricetidae; genus Bramus; species Bramus lutescens. The sequence continues at coordinate 149,820 of LOEQ01003395.1, forward strand.
CGAACTCACAAAGATCCACTTGTCTCTGCCTCCTGAGTTCTGGGATTCAAGGCAAAAGCCACCACCACCAAGTCAAACAAATTTTAGAATGTTCAAAGGCCTTCATGTAATGGATGTGCTAGATACTGAAGAGACATGAATGGTCGAGAGAAGCAGAAGTCATTAAAACAAAGAGAGGAAGACCTTACTAATTGAGAACAGAGGGAAAGCCAGTGATAGATATAGAGCAAGAATATTTAGTCTAAGTAGAATTGAGATGACTCAACATAAATAAAGAGTTATTAGTCCTCAAATTATGTTTTGATGCAGTTAAGCATTACACTGGCAAGCTCATTCCCATTGTTCTAGAGCGGCATTTTTTCCCTAAATTTATTGTGGATAATTAGAAGCCAATCCTGAAGTTGTAAGTTTGTTTTAAATATTGAATGTAAATAGGACTTATCTAGGTGATTTTTGAAAAAAATAGAAGGATGAGGAATGGTGTAAAAGAGAAGGAACACACCCCATCTCATGTTCACATGAAGCCATAGTCAATTGTTGAAAAAAATTACATTGCAGAGTGTGTATATTATTCCACAAATGAGCACCAAATTTTAAGGTCAGGTGACAGGAAAAGGGCCATGTCACGTCTTTGCTGTGCTCAGGAAGCTTCCTCGACTCCACTGCTAGTTAGATAGGCTAAGAGTTTAATAGCACGATTTGGACTTTCCATGAATTCCTAAAGGACCGCATGTCAAAATTAACCCGTTGCCCATAAATCAAAGCAAACAGTGTTAATTTCGTTGCCATTGAAGTGAGACTGATAAGTGAAAGCTTTCATCTCAAACATCTGTGGAAGCTGAGATTTTTTTACATTAGAATTTAAAAACTGCATTATAAGAGTAATTTAAATCATACCTTACACCTGCTATTTAGTAATGCTGATTGCAGAGTGCTTAATAAGTTTATAAATCTACCTTTAAAAGTGGCATTATCACATTTACCAATCAGGAGAAAATTCAATGGTCTGGAACATAGACTGAGGAGGGGTTCATTAAAAAGAGAAACATCAAATGCCAGATGCCCAATAATTCCTGTTGCTCCACTAAATGCTTTTTTCCCCACTTTTACTTTGACTGCATGCTGCTGAAGCCTATTTACAAGTTCCCCGTGGCCGTTTTAATTAGCTTTCCACCTCTCCTGTGAGATACTCTGATTGCATAATGGGTTGAGCTAACCGAGTCTACCCGTGGCTCTGCTTTTTTTTTTTTTCGTAGAAATTTAGTAGGTGAAAGAAAATCTTGCATCTCTTGAGCTCATGTGATTCTTCAGTAAGCAAAATCACTGAGACATCACAATAGAATTATGAGAGACAAGTGACATATCCAACCGTTGTGTGATTCCAGCATGTCTTCCAAAGACACCTTTTCCTGGCCTAAGTTTTCTTAAAGATAAGTGTTTGGATTGGCTCATAAATTATTTAAATTTGTCATTTTCAGAAGTGGAATGCAAAATGCCCAATAGAGAAAGTATAATACTTGTTAGAATTTAATAGATTTCAAAATTACCTTGGTGAAATGCAGGTGTACCTAATTGCATAAACACTACAAATATTAAATATCAGCTAGCTGAAAAGGGATGATGGGAAAATTAAGAGCACATTCAGTAAAGGAGTGCGCTTTTAACCCAGCCCACAATTATAACAATTTCAAATTTGCTTTTCATTTCTACAGACGAGTCCTGTGACCAGATTGTAAAGGAGATTTGCTTGCTGAATCACAAACCAGAACATCAGACTGAATTTGTGGCACAATAAGAATTGCTCTAAGAACCTTTCTCCTTATAGAACAATAAACCGAAATAGAAATGGCAGAATCTTATTTCTCTAGGAAAGACAACATATTGCTCCAGTGGACTCATGTGGAATACAAAAGCAGATCCTTTAAATGATAATAGTGAAGCACATCATGCCCTACCTAAATACAAGCCAGTTACTGAAATGATAAAAACAAAAGATGTTAGAAACGTTTTCATTCTTCCTCTTGCTGGTTAAAAAAGAAAATGGCTATGAAATTTCGGTTCATAAAATGTGTATCTCCTTCTCATTTAAATAGTGAGAGATAGATTTAATTGCTTCCTAAACAAAATCTCAAACAAATAATTAATCATATTTAGTGATAATCACTGCAGAGTAAAGGCAAGGTTTAGTCTGAATTAGGTATCAGCACGATGGTAATTAAATACAATGTTTAAGACATACAGCTATTAGGGGACAAGGCTAGGCTCAAGAAAGGACCAGTATAGGCTCAGTCCAATTTTATAAGACCTTCCAAGTGGCAGCCTTACTAGCAACATTAAAAGTCATTTGCTCAAGGCTGGGGATATAGCTCAGTGTATAAAAAGCTTGCAGTACAAACACATGAATGAAGACCTAAGTTTGAATCCCAGCATCTATGTAACTGTTTGTGCTATAGCATATGCCTATAACCCCAGAACTGCGAAAGTGAACATACATGTTTACTGGGACTTTTTGTATCAGCCAGTCTAGTCAGAAGTCAGTGAGAGACTCAGTCTTGTGTGTGTGTGTGTGTGTGTGTGTGTGTGTGTGTGTGTGTAAGTATATACATCATACACACACTTAAGGAGGGGTGTTGCTAGTAACAAACATTTTAAAATTAGTGACTATTTCCAACACAGACCCAGAAATAATGTAATCCTCCAGAGGTTCTCACATTACGTTCTTTGTTTACACATCAATGGATCTCAAATTCCTGAATTCCCAGTCTAACTTGGGATGAGATAAATCATAGAGTTTCATAGTTAGTTTAATCTAGCTGCCTGATTGGCAGCCACATTACAATGGCATTCACATGTTTTGGGATGATGATTCTAGAATGATATGACACATAATCTTTCTTCTGAGGTCTCATAAAATGCAGGCTGCTTGGTCTTGCACCAGGTTATCTGATCAATCAATGCTGGGGAGGTATGAACATTTGCAGGGTTAACAGGTATACAGGTAATATTCATGTCTTAGAACTGTTTTACACCATATAATAGGCCAGCATTTTCCATGAATGTCATAATAATAAATATTAATATTGTGATCCATATTTTGCCTTTAGAAACCAGATATCTAAGCACAAGAAATGCAAAAAAAAAACACTTTTAAGGAAAGAAAACTCCCAATTCTGAGCAATCAAATTTTAATTTTGTATAATTTCTAGACACCAGGAAATAGTGGCCTTAATTTTATCTTTTTCAACCATTTAAACACTTACATAACACTGTTCGTTCATGCTCTTTGCAAAATCTATATTGCTCAGGAAACCAGATGACCACTTTCAAGAAGCAAGAATGAAAATGAAAGCTTCTGAGGCAGAAGTGTATTTGGCATGTGCTAGGGACAGAGAAGAAGTTACCGTGTCAATAGAAAGGAGGCAGAGAAGAGGAAGCTGTTGAATTGGGGCATTTATATGAAGCACAAGGTCATAGGCCATTCACAGACTGTATTCTCGTAAGCAAATGTCTTACAGCACCAAGATAGAGCCATCTGTCCCTCTCTGGCTGCCCCATTTTATTATGAGACTAAAAATGCAGAGAAATAATGGAGATATGGAGCAGGAAAAGTCAGCTACTCCCTTAGTTATCCAGATAAATATTCTGGGATTGAACTCAGACAGTGTGATAGCAGCAGTGATAGGAAAAGTATGCGTGTGTGTGTGTGTGTGTGTGTGTGTGTGTGTGTGTGTGAAAACCACCTATGCTCATGCTGATAGATGTTCTGTGGGATGAAAGGAAAAGGAAGCAAAGGCAGTTCTTAGCCTTTCCATCTTGGAAGCTGAGTGAATTGTAGGGCCAATTACTCAGCAGTAGTCATTAGAGCAAATTGTGGATCCAATTACTCAGCTGTAGGCAAGAGAGAGAGAAACATGAACTGGGAAAAAAGAGGAACAGTCACTTCCAAAGGGAGATAAAAACAAAACAAAAAACAAACAGAGACAGTCACCAAGTAAAGAACTCAGTGAAGGAAGATAGGACCCATGGGAAGATGTGCAGTGATGAGGAACTCATGCAGACTTAATCATAGCTGTGGCACTGGAGGTTTATGTACAGATGTTGCTCTGACTTGTGAAATGTTGAGTGATGTGCAAGAGACATTGAAGTAAAAATACTAGGGGCAGTGTACAGATTGTTCTGAAAGAGTTTTGCTAATAAAGCTAACAAGAACGAGAAAGAAGGTGTCTACCCTCTGCACACACATCTGTTGGTAGAAATAAGAAATACGATGTGCTTGCATTCCAGAGTGCGTTATACAGCCAAGAGTAATTGGATGAAGGATGACATATGGGAAAATAGCTGATTTAGATTTGGGGGTTTGTTAGAAGGGATTTCTTCATGTTGACATCTAGAGTGACTGGCCAACATAAAATAGATCGCAAAGGGAACAGGAGAGAGATGGCGGTAACTCATGAAAACTTTATGTTTTTTACATGTCATGTTGATTATATCTATTTCTATAAGCATGTATATGTGTGTATCTAATTTTTATTATACCAGATCACATGATAGGAAGCTGACTAGTTCCCAAATAAGCTTGCATAGGCTGGATATGTGAAAACACTGGTAGCTTCTAAGTCCGAAACCTGGAAGTCCAGGCCAAGCATGACCAATGAGAAAGCTCAGGCTGAGACTGAAATTCTGGATTTTCAGGAAAGAGTCACTAGTAAGTTTGTATTCATAGCTGAAGTGGTCATGGGTGTGAGCAGCAACAGAAAATACAACACAAAACAAATTAACATATCTGCTTGGGAAGAGACCAGTGTACAAATGCCTGTGCCTTCCCTATCTCCAACAGCTCTCCAAGCTTTTGGATGTTGCCACTCATATTCAGAGTGGAATTTTTCTTCATTCAGTTCGCTGAGCCACACAATACCTCTTCAGAAGAGTTATTTACCATTTTCTTACACTTTCTTTTTTAATCTAGAAAACCAAAAGTAACCATTGCATCAGGCAAGCAGGTGCACAAACGTTTTAGATTAAGCCTGCTTGTTCTGCGGTGTAAAGATGGCAAAGATGGTCCCTATATCTGTCCACACCACATTTGAGTTGGCCTGAGGGCAAAAGACCGTGAAGGACAGCTGCTTCATGGATTGCTGAGGGATGCATTCATTCAAAGACAGCATGATTGCAAAATTTTCAGAGAATAATCTCTTGAAAGAGTCTGTTGATGAAGATATATTTGAAATGCAGAGGTCTGGGATTCAGATACAGCTTCAAGTATGTTGTACCTATTCTATGCAGTCATATGTGCTTCAAGTACACCAGAGATTGACCTCTAGCCACCACATCCATATAGACCCAAGTACACCCAAACCAACCTACACATAAATGCACACCCATATGCGAAGTGGAAAAAGGAGATACATGCCTTTATTAGTCAAAGCTCTCTAGATTAACAGAACTTTTAATATATACATATACAGCTAATCCAACAATGGCTGCCTATGAAGAATTCAGTGGTTGTTCAGCCCACAAGACTAGATGTCTTAGCTGGTCTTCAGGATATATGGCATTCCCCAAAAACGTAGATTATGATGATAATGAAGGGCTAAACTCACTAGTGAAGGCAAAAGAAGGAAGGCAAAAAGAGAGAGCTTCTTTATTTCATGCCCTTTATATAAGCTTCAAGAAGAAGACATGGCCCAAATTAAAGGATTTGGATTAAAGATTTATCTTACCACCTCAAAACTCCAGAATAGAAATGCATCTTTCCACTTTAAAAGATTTAATTTAAAAAATTCCACATAGGTATGTCCAGTCATTTTAGTTAATTTCATAGGTAGTCAAGTTGACAACCAAGAGCAGCCATCACAATGTCCAAGGTCAAATTACTTTTGCATTTACTTGGCAATAGGAGATATCATGGATGGTGATTAGAAGATTCTGGTGAAGAAGTTATTTTGGCTCTGATACCATTCTTAACAGCACAAATAATGAATGGATGAGGAAGAAGGATCATGCATTGGCATTGTGATTCAATTAGAAAACATGATTCTTTGTGATCAATGTATTTTCCTAGGAGAATTTCTGCAGATGGAGAGTTGGGAGAGATAGGTTTGAAGCTAGGACATCATCAGATGTGCAGTGTTCCTGGATGATGGTTGACTGACTCAGAGAATGCCATTTGACCCCTTAGTAGATTGACCTGTGGGAATTTGCTTTATTCCTGAGTCTGGTGTCAAGCCTTGCAGCCTCTGAAATCTCTTCAAGGATGCATGTGTAACATGAAATTTGATTCACTTTAAGGAAACCATAAAGGCAACTGATAACTTTGAGTGGAAACAGTTGCTATCAGGGGATCCTTGTGGGAGAATCCATCTAGGTCAAGATGTGTAGAATGTCACATTATATAACAATAGTCAGCTTAATATCATAACAGTAAGGTAAAACATTTTGCTTTTCTGTTCATCATGTGGGGAGAAAAGTTTCATAGTTGTTTTGGTTTTAAATATGGCAAAATATAAGGGTTAACTAATGGGTTTAGTAGTTATGAATTCATATATGAATGGTGGAAGTTGTTGGTGAGCTAGAGATAGCTTCAAATAATCATGACAGAGATCCAGGAAAGATACCACCATGTTCAAGCATGGTCGCTCACAGCCCTGAATTTTCTCAAATGAGAACCAGAGACTTTTTGCCAAGTACAATTTTTTTGTATTTCTTTTTTAATTGGGAACTGCTACAACCCTGATCAACAGGCTTAGACAGAGCATTTTGAGATGACAAACTGGTCAGGTGATCATCACAACCCATTAATAACATTATAAACCATCAAAATGCTTGAAAATATATTTCCTTATCTTTGTCTTCATCATTATCTGCTGATGTATGTATCTTATTAATAGGAATAACTCTTACAGATTTTTTTCTTCTGTGCCTCTTTGCAAGCTACTCCATTTAATACAATATGATGAGGAAGGACTGAAAATATATATGATGGCCACAAAATAAGAAATCAAAGAATCTCAGGGCTATGTTTAATTTTATGACATATTCAAAGAGGTATGTTAAGCCTGCACCTGTGAAACATTAACAATACAGATAGAAATATTGTACTAATAGTGCTATATAATTGTTCTAATAATAGACTTGACAATGTACACACACATAACAAATTAAGGAAAATTCTAAATTGCTTCTATTATTATTACTAACCCTTGGCATAAATTACACATTCTATCTTTTATAAAGATTTTCTGAATGAATGAACAAATAAGTGAATACATATCACTCATCAGTTCTTGTATTTGAATGGGCTTAAAGCCTCAGTTCAAAGTTTCATGTTACACATGATCTTCTTGTAGGTACAGTGGAGAATCATAATAAAACAACAGGGCTACTTGAACTCCTATGTACAAGAAGCTTTTCTAAGAAATATGTATTCAGACATTGATTCCACTTGACCTTGTTGCTCAGTCCTCTTGTAGAAACAGTAACAATTAATTACTTTACTACTCTCTGTTGATTACACAAACAGCTGTCTTGCAGGCTACCTGATGCCACTAGTCAATGGCCTCCCCTCTTGCCATAGATTTTATTGAAACATAAACCTCCCGTACTCTTATTGTTTTTCTTAAGCTCTCATAATCTACTATGAATTGCTTACATTGACAAATGAAACAAAACAAAACAGAAACACTTTTTAGCTTCTTATGTAGTTTCAAGTTGTTCCTTCTCACATGAGAATGGCTGGACTGTGGATATGCCCACTATGTGGTTTATTAAAAATGACTTTCAAGATGTACATACTAAGCGTGTAGCAGTAGGTTCAGTGGGTAATGGACCTTGTCTGGCTACCTGAGTTTGATTCCAGAAACCCACGGAAAGGTAGAAACACATACACCTCTGCCCCCACAAAAAATTGGATACCATATATGACAGAAAAGAGTTGATGGTAGCCTTAGTACGGTGTCTAATCTTGAATAGTTTGGAGATATTTAATTAATGTCCCTCTGTGCTTTCAGTAAATGAATAGTAAGTGAACTCTGTAAAGAACAAAAGGGCGTGCATGCTGGGAATGAACTGCCAGGAAATTTGATCCTTCTATGAGCATCGTTGCATGTACTCATATGGAATGATGATTAAAATTCATGTAGAAAGCACTGTCTGCTGAGACTTCAATTGAACATGCAGTTTGACATTAATCACACAATTGCAGAAAGTATATGACTGTGTTAGATTTTTATATTCAGTTGTGGGGTTAAACACAGCATTAGGTGCTCAAGTGAGGATAGAATTGATAGTGATGTGAAGCCATTCTTTTGTATCTTATGTGTGTGTTTTATCTACATGTCTCTCTTTTATGGTCCACATGTGGTTGTGTTTGCTTGTACATGTGGAAGTAAGAGGTAGATGTTGACTGCTTCTCTCATTCACTTATAATTTATATATGGAGACAGGGTCTCTTATTGAACCTGAGACACATCAATTCAGCTATGGTGGCTGGCCAGTGAACCATGAACAGCCCCAACTTACTGTGTTGGGAATTACAAAGGCTTGCTGCTATAAATGGCTTTTATGTGAAAGTTAGGAATCCAAACTCAGGTCCTCACGTTTCTAAGGCAAGCACCTTACACAGCAAACCATCTCCCCATCCTTAGAACTTCCACAGTTAAATGTCTCAGTTAATGTTGTTTACTTCCTTATTTGTACTGAATTACAAACTATTTTATGCAATTTATAAGTTGATAAGTCACATATATCCAAATTTAGAAAAGAGTGAGTATAGGTATTTTTCATGTCTATATGAAAAGATAAGTTCAGAATAAGTTAATAATAGATGGAACTAGCAACAATTATTACTTACACTATGTAATAGTCAGAATAAATGTATAAAGTATAAATAATCCCATTTTACAGATGAAAACATCAACATATTGCTCATAAAATGTGTTCAATACCTCATGATGAGACAGAGTCAGGGACCTAAGTTTCATTCTGGTATGTTTGATATCAAGTAGAATGTAGAAGCTGTTAATTAGCTTAAAAAATTACTCATTAGCAATTTTTTCCTGTTTAAAATATGTGCTGTTGAAAACCTGGTATTTCTAGGTGCAAAACACTGAACATGTCTTAATATTAAATGGTCACTTCTAACAGCAATCCGCAAATTGTGTTTTTCTTGAAGAAAGAAGAGAAAACACCTATTTTATCTACATAGGATTGAATTTCATGTTTCTGTGCCTACACTGGTTAAATGACTGACAGGTTAATTACTCTGAGAGACCACAGGAACAGTGCATGCTTGACAATAACAGTTTCAGCAGAAGATATTTCAAACTGGGATTTTAATTTTCTTATACAAACACTTATTGAAACAAGGCTAGAATACCTTCATTTCCTGATGAATGTGGTTTGCATGGTGACACCCATCTTGGCAGTATCTGGCTATTTATCATACCCACATTGAGTTAAACTTTAAAAAAAAGTTTAAATAGATAAATGATATGATGACTTTGGGAAGTTTTCAAAAAATGAATATGCTCATCTCCTAAATACACAAACTGGAAATGTTTGTCTATTAACAATTCAGCAACATTCAAGACATCTGAAGCAAAGTTGTTGCATTGTCCCAGTTCACAAAGGAGCTATGTCCATGCTCGAATGTCAAGGTACAGTTTTTGAATCTGTATACAAGGACATTTCTGTTCCAGAAACCACTGAGGTTTTCCCTTATAGATAGGGCACAATGTGCCAAAATAATTGAGCATTCCCAGGTACTAAAAGCCGTTTTGATCATGCATGATCCCAAACTTCTAGTCATTTGGTCTTATTACCTGAGGCTTTTAGGAGTAACTGCAACACATTATCTGATGAAAAGAAAATTCCAGCCGATGATTTCCAAGTTTGGTGGAATTCCTGATACAGGAACAGCTTGAAATAGATTATTATTATTATTGTTAATAATAAAATATAGAAAATCAAGTAAATGAGTATATGGGCTTTTTGCTCCTGCTTCCAGAGCTGAATATGTTTTCACTTTTTATTCCTCGATATGCTTTGAAAACTATCCCTTGAAACAAACAAACAAAATATTCAATATTTTTTCTGCTTTATTATTTATGTGTGTGCATGTACGTGCCCACATATGTACTTGTGTTTGTCCATGTGTGCATGTATGTTTGTGCAGCTGTTCATATGTGGAGGCCAGGTATCTTCTATTTCTCTTCACTTTAGTTTTTATTACCTTTTATTCTTAGAGAGAATTTCATGCTTGAATAGTGGGATATAATTATTTACAATATTCATTTCCTTCTCAACTACCCCACATTCCCTTTACCTTACTTTTTGAGACAGTTCTCTGACTGCATCTGAAACACACTGATTCTACTGGCCTCGCTGGCCATCAAGTCCCACAATGATCTTTGTGCCTCAACATCTGCAGCAAAGGAATAAGGTTTTTTAATATGAGTGCTAAAGGGTTAAACTCAAGTCCCAAAGCTTATTAGTAGGCACTTACCAACTTAGTTATGACCCAAGCCCCTCAACAGTCTTAATGAATCAGAACTGCCACAAATAACTGTGTCTGTAGTCATGTTGTGATGCATACCTTTCTAACTGTGCGTCTGTAGTCATGTTGTAATGCATACCTTTCTAACTGTGCGTCTGTAGTCATGTTGTAATGCATACCTTTCTAACTGTGTATTTATAGTCATGTTGTAATGCATACCTTTCTAACTGTGTATTTATAGTCATGTTGTAATGCATGCCTTTCTAACTGTGTCTGTAGT